>JANSTP010093007.1:0-13400 GCA_025330745.1 Cladonema radiatum | reverse complement strand
TAGCAAAATGGCCATGGTGGAAGGTCATGTGTTAGTTTTATAAAAAGAAGATTGGAATTAGATGTTTGTTATCTATGGACGCAGATTAATTTCATTATTGGGAATGCATAGCTGCTATTTTATTGCATAGTATGAGCTTTATCATTTCAAAAGTTGTATGGAAAAAGCTAGCTTTGCCTGAATTCCAGAGAGTGTAGTACCTACCTATCTAGCTAGCTAATCTAAAGAGCTTATGACGTTGATGCTGCTGATGTACTATGGTTTTTTTCTAAGTGTGCCATTATTCTGATGTCATCACAACTATCTGATAGGAGCACCTCCTTACCATTAGCTTCATTTTTTAGTTTTTGAGTCCATTTTCCTTTATATTGAGTTCTTGAGTACGCCTTGAATCGTAGCCATTAGTATCGGATTCAAGAATCAATACAATTTTGGATATTGGTTGGTCCAATAACTTTTCAGAATTATTCGATTTCCATCCAAGAAACAATTGTACATTTCGAACATTACCATCTTTATCGGGAAACGTTTCAGTTATTTTTGCCAACGGCCATTGATTTCAAAACAATATTTGATCTTTCAGAAGGACAATATCGGCAACTCTGAAATTTCGTTTACTTTGATTCCATTTTTGGCGTTCTTGTAACAAATGCAGATACTCCTTACGCCATCTTGACCAAAATTGTTCTGCATTATGTTGAACTCTCCTCCAGAACTTTTTACTGTATGCATCTCGTTTTTCGAAGTTACCTGCTGGTGGCATAACTACTTTACTTTTCATTGTAAGCAAATTGGATGGACATATTGGATTCAATGTATTTGCCATCATTTATCAGCTCAACTGTTAGAGGTCGCGAGTTTAGTATAGCCTCTACTTCTGTCATCAGAGTAACTAAAGATTCTTCATTGATGCTTTGTCCATGCGTTTTCATAAGAGCGTCGAGTATATTCCGAGCTGATTGTATCTGGCACTCCCAAACGCCACCCATATGACTAGCAAAAGGGTACATTCCTTTTCCACGATATCCAATCCGCTCCATGTTCTTCTAAATAAAGTTTTATCTTCTCATGGTCCATTTCTTTAAAGCATTTCTGTAACTCATTACAAGCTCCAACAAAGTTGGTTCCATTATCACTTCTGATGCTTCGGATGTTGCCTCTTCTCGCATCATTCGCCTCAGTGACATGATAAACGAATCTGTTTCCATTGATCTTACTACTTCAATATAAACACCACGACTTGCCAAACATGTGAACATAACACCGTATCTTTTTAGCTCATTTCTCCTCTCCTTTTTAATAAAGGGTCCAAAAAGGTCGATGCCGCAGTGTGTAAATGGCGGTGCTTCTTGTATTCTTTCTGGTGGGAGATTGCTCATCAACTGATCGTTAACTTTTCCTCTCAGTTTCCTGCATGTCACACAATGAAATATGGCTTTTCGAACTAGTTCATTGCACCCAACTATCCAGTATCCTGACTCTCTTATTTCTTGCATCGCCAAATTTCTTCCACTATGCCCAACTTTCTCGTGATGGTGTTTGATCAGCAGATTGGTTAGTAATACGATATTCAGAATTATTGGATGAATGCAGTTCCAGTCCAAATTTGAACTCTGTAGTCTTCCACCTACTCTCAACAAACCTCTTTCATCAAGGAATGGGTTTAACTTGATCTTTGTGGACTTCTGTTCTGTTCCAATTACCCTGCCTTTGGCCTGAAGTGGAAATTTTCTTGGAATAGCCCCTTTTCCGACATGGTTGATACTCGACTCCCTTTTGGTAGTAAAAGTTCCCTGGGTATTTTTCACCACCTCAAGCAGTCAGTTTGTCACATGGTGGAACTCTAGGTTTTACTGTAATTGTTTACCTTGATGACTTTCTTGTCATAGGGTCTGATTTTCAGTCATGTCAAAGAGCCTATTCTACATTTTGCACCCTTTTGCTTGACTTAAGTTAATCTCTCAGTACTTCAAAGCTCATCCCTCCTACGCAACGACTCAATTTTCTTGGTGTGGGGATAGATGTTGCTGCTAGATGTCTCGATTTGCCTTTTGACAAACTTCATGCTCTTATACAGATGGTTCTGGTGATGGCGTTGGTTCAGTCTTTCAGTATGGTTCAGTCTTTCGGTTCAGTCTTTTACTCTCACTTGCCATCTGATCTATCCAATCTTTCGAAACTCCACATTAACTATAAAGAAAGTCTGTGCATCATTTTTGCTGCCTTTTGGTCGGCCTCTGCTTGGGCAAATCATCATGTTGTGATTTACTGCGACAACACTACTGCTGTTTCACTTCTTAACGGTGTTACTTATCGTAACCCCCTAGTCATGACGTAACTCTGTGTTCTGTTTTGGCTTGCAGCATTTTATAAATTTTGTCTGCAGGTGGTTTATCTCCCTGGTCATCTTAATACCATCGCTGACAGTGTATCTCGACTTCACTCTCACTGCCATTTTCTCTCCTTTTGTACTTGGCTTCATAGTGGTACTTTGGTTTCCACTTCCCCCATTTGTGCTCCGTTCCATATGTCTTTCTGGTCATATTGTTTTCTACTTGGGTCATATGCCTTCTATCCTTCTTTTTCCATTTAGGTGCTCTGACCCTTGTGAATCAACTGCTCACTGACGTTCTTACCTACTGCCAGTCTACAATTTTGCTCAATAACATCGCCAGCTACTGTGACCATCGCCGCCATCGCCTCACCTATATTGGCATTCTGACTCTATTTATTTTTATTTGCACATGACTTTTCGTAGCGTACCCTTGCACAACATTTGACCTAGTTATTGCTTTATGTCTGTTTTTATTATTGTTTGTATCTTGTCCCTGTGCAGTGGCCTGTTTCCCCTGGCCTTATATTTTACTATTTCTACTCACCTTTACGGCAAGAGCACACATTTTTTGGCTTTGCAGTATGTATACTTACATATGTTTTTGTGGAAATATTTTTTGAAGTAGGTTCGTTGTAAATCTTTTTTTATTCAGGACAATATGAGAACAGTTTTTATTGTACATACTATTGATACTAGTTTTACCAGAAAAATGGCACTTCTATGTTACAATCCTCTGTGTAGTTTTTGTTTCCCGATCAGATTTCCCTAGTTTATTTGCGAGCGCACTTCTAGCTACCTCCTCTTTGCGTTCTTGTGATCGCTCCGCCACCCTCCCCACTGCTGTTGTCATACTATTTAGGAGTATATATACCTACATATACCTTATATTTTATCATGTTTTTATGTAAATATTTTTTCAAAGGGGTTCGTTGTAAGCCCTGTCTTATTCAGAACAATATGAGAACAGCAATGTTGAACATAATATCGATACTAGTTGTACCAGAACGATGAAGCCTGAAAATATTTGTTCAATAGTTTGCCTGAGCAGTGGGTGGAATCAGCTTAAGAAATGAATTTCATATAGATGTGTTATTATCTGAAGATTGAAGCATACCTCTAAAATATAAATGAGCTTTGGATGAAAAACAAACGTATCATCAACCTGCAGCTAATTTATAATAAACTATACTAAACTAAAAATGAGTTCGCAAGTTAAGTTTTAAGCAAAAGCGTATACATTTCTTTTGGGCTGTCTGTACTTCTTTATGAATTTGTAATTAAAGAGCCAATATCCGATGAAATGTATTGCGAACTCCACACTATAGCGCTAATGTTCTTTTTAGCTTTAACGCAGCGCTAAAGTCTATTTCGCTAAAGTAATATATTTGTTGCAATGCATTACATCAGATATTGACTCTTTAAGTTCAGGGTACCATACCAGGCAAGCGTATTGGAAGCGAGGTTGAATAAGGGCGTTACAGAGGAGTCCTCTAAGTTCAGACGTCTGGGATTGTTCTTTATTTTAGAGAATTCTGATTCCAATCTATGTTTTTTTGATTTTCGTTTGAAACTTGAAAAGTTTCCCAACTTATGAACAACTTATGAAAATTAAACAATAACTATTTCTTATTTATTTCAACATATTTTTCATATTGCAACAAATTGCATTAAAGTAATAGACAATAAAAACAAAAACAATAGAATGATATCAAAAAGTCATGATGTATCGAACATATGTATTACCTGTCCTGTGTCTTCAAATGTGAATGATACAGATGAGCCGTCACTGCTGACTGTAAGGGTTGTAGAACTAGGAGAAAAGCCGTCTTCAGAGACTAAAAAGTAAAAACAATAGCTGTTACTGCCATGAGAAAATTTCTTGACTAAATCTAGTTTTCACAGTGAAGTTATGCGTGCTTAAACTTAAAGATTAATCCTATGGCTTATAGAGACTATTATGGGTAAAGTCTTGGAATTAATGGAATAAAAACAACGGCCCTATGGTAGGGCTGGATAACAGATAACAGGATGAACTGAAAATATTAATCTCCTGAAGCTGTTTCCAGAAAAACATGTTGAGAGTCTCAGCTAATTAAAATCAATTATTTTCAAATGAATGCAAGTAGCTAGCCATAACCAAATAGTGTTATCAAGTAAAATGAACAGACACAGAAATAGACACCAAACATGATAAACAAAATACTAAATACTGAAAACTGATCTTTTTTGCAGGAATAAACTTTTGCTGTTCCACACATAGTTCAACATTTTTTTAGGAAAAGGCAAGGGGAATTTTTTTAGCTAATTTAAGGGACCTCAATAACGAGTCAAACAACTTTCCAGATTTAAATAACGCATGAATTATTATTTCTTCTAGATTATTATTGCATCTAGAATATTAATGAATGATTTGTGGGAAAAAACGGTTGTCGTTCACTAATACTGCCATATTTTTTGGGAAAAAACTTTTGCTATTCGAGTAAAACCGCAAAAATGTCTTCCGGAAACATATTTTGAAGGGGCACTAAAAACAATTCAAAATGATATAAAACCCTTACATTGAAAATGCTTACTTTAGCTGCTGTTACAAGAGTTTTTAAATATTTAAATCCAGGGGGAAATAAAATTCAGTTTTCCATAAAGTATTTTTTCTTCACTTATTTTTATATTCTTATTCAAACAAAAATAGCTAGAAAAAAATTTATTTTTCCTACATAGTTCATGCAATGCTTTCAAATAACGTATCTGTTGCTTCAAAATTGTTTTATGCTAAGACAGGTTCTTAAGATTACCCTGGTTTTTGTCCAAAATTGAATATCTTTATTAACAAAATGCTAAAAGGACTTCTAATTGTTTTACAACAGAGCCAATTTTGCATTTTTGCAACACTGCTATTAACAGTACGATGTCATTACTTTTTAAGTGACGTCATCATTGCAAAAACTATACCAAAGAATACGGTAAGAAGAGCAGCGTTATAGTTTTCCGGGTTTTATTGTCATTGATATTTTGTAGGAATCTTGATTGCGAACATTCTATTAGGGGATTGATCCTCAGAATTAAGTAATTATTTTGGAGATGATACAAACCTTCATAGTTGCATGTAGCAGTGCTGTAAGAAGGGGGTGTGGTATTACCCGTCTAAGTGGGCTGATTTTCTGTATAAAAAAATTCTGGAATTTTGATTGGTTTGAAAACTCTTGTTGCCATTGATGTTGCCATTGATGCCGAGCAAATACAGAGCGTTATTTGCTCGCTTCTATTGGTTACGTCAAGTTTCTTTCCGCAACAAGGAAAAAATAAACATATTTACTGCAATGGCATCATGCGAAATACTTCACATTCACTTCAGTTTTCCTTTATAAATTCTTGTGTTTTTAGATGGAAGAATTAAAACAAAACAAACCAGAAGTCTCTGAGTTGAGGGAAACAATTATCAAAAGCCTTTGGAAAGAGAAAGCACCCATAGATGTCCTCTAACAAAATTTTTGGATGTCATGTTTTTGACGCGTAAACACAGTATTTCATTTGGGTCTGGAAAAACAGTCTTCCTTTCTTATGTATGATTTTGATTTCAAACCAGATGAAATGAAATTCAATTCACACCGGATTCATTTCAATTTTCAAGGCGAAGTGAAATTTCACTCCTGCAGAAAACAAAAATTTGTCCCTTTAACTCAAAAACACGTCCTAAGGCCCTGCAGACATCTAGGCAATGTCGGGTCTATATATTGTGTATTAGGCAGGTTTAGGTTCCACGAACTGTGTTAGTCTATTGTGTAGCATAAACTATGTTGGCATAGTGAGTAACATATCCGGAGACTCGAAAGGATTCCAGCAAAAGACATTTTTTGGTAAATTGGTTGTCTAGAAATATACTCTCTTTGCCAACCAATAAATTGCTCTCAGGTATTTTGCGCTCTTTATTTACACTTTCATACCTTTTTCAATACTTTTTCCTGAGAGAAAAAGAATTTCATCATCTGCAAACATTATTTCTTTAAGTGGTTTCGATACTCGATGCAAATGATTCACAGATATTAGAAACAATAAAGGCCCGAGTATTGATTCTTCTTGTGGTACACCACAAACAATATCTAATTTTTAAGTTTCTCCTTCACTGGAGAACACATACTGTTTGCGATTAATGTAGTTGTTTTGAGATTTTTTCCTTTAACACCGAAACTTTTAATTTTTCTTATATGACGGTAATATTCAAGGTTATATATTCACAAAAATAGCAGATCATAACTTGAAAGATTGGTATTCTTGATTCCTACAAAATAGAAATGACAATAAAAAACAACCAACCAAATAAAAATGAACCAACCTGTTTCAAAAATTCTCGTAACCTCTCCATTATAGATTTGATATTCACCAATAAAAAAACTAAATATGTGGTGTTGGAGACAGGAATATCTGATTTTCATAAGATAACAATTTCAGTGCCAAACACATCACTGTCGAAAAGTCTTCCAAAACAAGTCATTTACAGAGACTATAAATATACCATTAATGAAGCATATGTAGAATCCTTAATTAAATCTCTAAGGTCAGAAAATAGTGTTACCGATAATCTGGCTTTTTAGAGAATGCAGTAAAAATTCTTGATGAATTAGTACCAAAAAAACAAAGATCTGTTACAGCAAAACACAAAGTATATTTTAAAAAGGAAATAAGTAAAGAAATAAAATGACTAAGAGTAGACTGAAGAATAAATTTCTTAAAATTAGAACGGAAGAAAATAAAGCAAACTACTACATAGGACGGAAATAAATACAGCAAAATAAAGCAAAATGTTTTTTAATAGTTGGGTTATATTCGCATTTTGCTATCTGTTGTAATCATCAACTCAAAATAAAGTACTACTACTATTACTACGGAAAACAAAGAAATAAATGTCTCTCGCTTTTACGAAGGGAAAAGTAACTTACTTTAATAACTTTGATACTAACATTTGTTTCAAAAAAGTAATTTTTGAGGATACTCGTATAGTCAAAATAGTAACTTTTCGAAGGATCTAATCTAATTTTAAAAAAATCTGTTTTCTGAGAGTCGTGTGTAGCCGCAGAAAGGAAAATTAAACACTAAAACTATGGCTTGAAAGAAAGAAATTTATTTGTGAGGTAAATGTTAAACCTTTCCTGTCAAATAAAAATGAACATAGAGAGAAAATTATCATCGAAGAAATAATGGAGAATTTGTTTCGGATTGTGGAAAAGTTCCAAATATGAGTATTTTATAAATGTTGTAACTAACCTAAGTTCTGATAAAAAAGACTTTCAGCCATTATAAGCTAACTTGGATAGAGACTCCTTAGATGATGATTATGATTACGTTCAAAAACCACCCATCATTGCTAGAAATTTCAGAAAAATATCAATTAAACACATTTAATTTTCCGAAGTGAGTCAACAAGATATTTTAAGGGAAATGACAAATCTTGACTCAAATCGATCTACTCACAATAGTGACACACCGACCAAAATTCTGAAAGAAAAGAAATTCTTTTCAGAGTTTATACTGAGGCATAATTTCAATTACTGCATCACCTCTGCCACATTTTCAGACATTTTGATTGAGGCTAAAATAACACCAATTCATAAGAAAGGTTAAAAACTTGATGAGACAAATTACCGTCCAATCAGTATTCTCCCCAAAAGTATATGAGTATATCATCATTCATTGTTAAATGAGCTCATTCTTAGATAGTATATTCCCTAAATATCAAACAGGTTTTAGAAAAGGCTATAATATGCAGGTTCCTTTAGTATTTTTCGTAGAAAAAATGAGGAAATCGCTGGACAGCAAAAAACCTTTTGGAGCACTTCTCACAGACCTATCAAAAGCGTTTGACTGCATGATCTTCTAATTGCTAAATTCATAGCATCTGCATTCAACCACGTGCTGCCAATTTGATTACGTCTTATTTATTGAACTGTAAGCAATCAGTTAAAATTGAAAAGTCTTTTAGTAGTTGCCTAGGAGTTATTTTAGGTGTTCTCCAGTGCTCTATTCTAGGACCTCTTCTTTTCAATATTTAATATTTTTATCTGCAATCTATTTTTAATGTTTGATGTCACATGATTTTTTGGATACACTAATAACAATACACCATTGTCGAAGGGAATGATACGAACATCTCAAACTCTAATAAAGCGAAACTGTTAGGCGTAAAAATAGAAAGAGAACTTAAGTTTGAAACTCAAGTCAACACTCAATATAGGAAAGCTAACCAAAAATTGTCAGCACTTGCTAGAATCTGCCACTATTATGAGTACTGAGAAGAAAAACCATCTTATAACTGCATTTGTATCGTCTCCATTCAAATATTACCCATTAGTATGGCTGAGTCATAATCGCAATTTAAGTAAGATAAATAGAGTACACGGAAGAGCATTAAGATTAACGTTTTCTGACCAAAAGTCTACTTTCAAAGAACTTCTAGAGAAATCGAACAATAATACAGGTGATAGGCAGAATATAAAGAGTCTCTTAAGAGAAATGTACACAATAAAATCAGGAAATGCCCCAGATTCGATTGAGGAAGTGTTTCCTTGGTGTGAGGAAAATCATTACAAGTTAAGACATAAATGAGACTTTCTCAGCAGATTGTCTAAAAGTGAAAAATGTAGCCCAAGATCTTTTAATGTTTTAATCATTTTTTTAAAACTAGTACATATTTGTATCTTTAGTTGACCTTTATTATCATGTATGCTTTTTTGTAATTAATCAACGGAAAAACTAAAATCATACTACTACTACTACTACTACTACTACTACTACTACTACTACTACTACTACCACTACATTGAAAACTATACAGCTGCAACTCTTACTGCACTTTTTTGTATAGTTTTCACAATGATGACGTAATTTGAAAAGTAACGACATTATATATTTAAGAGCTACTTTATAAGGGCTAACTTTCGTCGAATCTAATTTAAAAAAATAGAATAGGCAAAAGTTCAGCACAAGTTTGACATTTGATTTATATGTGTTTTTCCTGTCGAATTTAATTCTGGCTTGCAATTTTATTCGACAAATTTTGCCAGACTTAATTCTGCTTGTCGCATCTCATTTATGCCTAATTTAATTTTGATTTATAAAGCCGAATTACAGTTGAATAAAAATTAAAAACTAAATTAGATTTGGAAATAGTTTGCATTTATAAAGTAGCTTTAAGAGTAGTGCTGCAAAAATGCAAAAATTACTACAATTAGAAGTCTTTTTAGAATTTTGTTGATAAAGATATTCAATTTTGGACAAAAATGGGAGTAATCTTAAGAATCTGTTTTACCATGAAACCATTTTATGGTAACAATTACATTATTTGAAAGCATTGCATGAACTATGTAGAAAAAATAAATTTTTTTCTAGCTATTTTTGTTTAAATAAGAATATAAAAATAAGTGAAGAAGGAATATTTTATGGAAAACTGAAATAAATAACCAGGATTTAAATATTTAAAAACTCTTGTAAATGCTGATGAATTTTCAATACAAGGCTCTAATATCATTTTGAATTGTTGTTAAATGCTCTTGCCACATATGTTTTAAGTTTTAGCATTTTCGGGAGGGTCATTATTTTCCTGACCGAAGTTGGGCAAAATTGCCCAAAATCGAGGTGAGCCTGACTTTTTCAGCAGAATGGTATGGACAAATTTGGTTCGCTCCTATTTCATGAGAATATATCAAAAGTGAAAATATGCTCTGGATAAAATGGTCACGGAATCCATCTGCTAAAACTACAAGCGGTTACGAGTAGCTACAATTTGGTTAGCTTGTTTTCAGACTGTAAACAACTTCAGTATGTCAGTTTTCAACAACAAAGTTTCAAAAATACGTGGGCCTTAGATGGTTTTTTTTCCATTTGACGAAGAGCCAAGGCTCATATAGATAAATAGCTGTCTATGAAAGTAAAAACTTATTTTCTTTGTTATGGCTTGTGGTGCCAATTTTTACAGAAAAACCTTACTCTCTCATAATATTTGTAAATGGTTGTAGCAGTGACCAAAAGTGACTACTAGTGACTAAGAGTAGAAATTAATGAAAATATATGAAGTCGGCAGATATCGGAAGTTCAATATTGGAAAGTTGTATATGCCACGACTTTCAATTACAATCACACAGCCCACGTTAGACTGGGGATTTTTCTATGTATTCTAAATGTTAACATATAAAGTGAATTGAGAAATGGCCAAAAACCTAGAACTCTAATCATGAAGCATTCCTGATATCTTTGATGATATCCTTACACATAAGCCTAATTCCAAAACGAATTAACCTGTGACATGATCGAGAAACACAACTACATATAAAACGACAAGATCAGTAATGATGTGTGATATGTTAGTTTCGACTCCTTGTCCTAGACTAATCACACATTTAGCAAGGCGGAGTCACCCAATAATGGGTCTGCAAAGCAGTCATCAGTAGGAACCTTGCTCTAGACATCGACAAATTCAAGTGTTTTGTACAGAGAGATAGGTATCACTGGTTATCTGCATTACAGTGGCTTTATCAAAAGACAAAGACCTGAATGTTTTGTTTGTTAGTTAGTTTACAAATACTAAATTCTTAAACGTATCAAATGATGTTGTGATTTTAGAATAATCGTCTTGATGTTTATTGAAAGATATTTTAAGTGAAGAATTGACTTTTGATTTTAAGGCACCTTGTTTTTTCATTCTTTGTATTAGTGGTTGAATGGAATTAGAAAAATTTTGGCCATTGCTACTAGCCCTAGCTATTCGCAGAAGTTCAGCAGTTATCATATTATAAAATATTTTACTAGGAATGTTACTAGATCTATAAGGCATTCTCACTATATCAAAATTAAAATCATGTCTCTTATCATACAAGGATACATCAAACTATACTGACAGTTCAGACTTTTTCACAGTCTTCAAAATTTTTCATCAAGCACGTGGTAAAAACTAAATCGAGGATCGCAGTTTGTCATATTTATCAAAAAGTTTTAAATGATCACTTTATCTTAATCTTAAATTGTCAGAATAATGAGATGTCAGACTACAGATATGTTGGAATAATGAACAGGTTACAACAAGTGTAAGCATAGAGATGCTGTTCAATTAATTTGTCAGAACATTGAAATGTCGGACTAAACGGTTGTCGAACTATCGAGGGGGACCCTTCAGTTTTCTGGCTTCAATAGAGTAAAAAAGGATAGATATTCTATCTTTTTTTTCGCAGATTGAAAACAGCATATGTGTTTGTATGAGTTGTGTCTAGAAGTATCTAGATCATGTGACTTATATTTTGTATATAGCATAGTGGTGCTTGAGGAATTTCTCAGGTTATTATACACAACCTTAATTGGTATCACCTGGTTTCCTGTTTATGTGATAAAATTTTCTATATTTTTTGCTCTGATTTAAATATTTACTGTAAATGTATTCATTTTTATTACATTTAGCACTTCATTTACTTCATTTGCATGAAAGACAAGAAACGACTGGTTATTGACATAACTCGCTATCAGTCATAACCTTCTGGTAGTAACACTACATACGTCCATTTTAGATCCACTTTCCTTAGTAACGTTGCAAAAAAACCGATCTTAATCACAGTTTATAAGATCGACTTGGTCTACTACATATTTGATTCTTTCAAAATACTGGCCCTTGAAAACTGTCTTAGTATTTTAGTTCTGAAACCTTCAAATACAGATCTTCAAATCTAGCTGCCTAGATTGTTCAACTTATTCTTTCCTTTTAATAGGTACTAAGCGATTTTGAACTTTAGTAGATTTTTGATGTAAACTGTAGATTCTCTAAAAACTATCCAGGAAGCGTCATATTGGAAAAAAAAATGATGAATGGTAATGATGAAAACAAAAAATATCAATGACTTACAGGTGGATGTTGACAAGGTTATCTGGCAATTTTCCTTTGCAAATTTTCTATGTACAAAAAAAGATTTTACTATCCAAAATAGAAGCCGAAAGTGAATTGCATAAAGACAACTTTATTTCTTACCTTGTACCATCGTTATATGAAAACGTGTAGCACAGTCTGTTATTTTCAATATCATAACCAGGATCTGAGATTATGGTAATATCATATGCCTCCCAAATGCCTCCACTTGACAAAGGCTGTTCTGCATCAATTTCGCTTGAAGAAAATGGATTCACTTTCGCAGCAATTGCACTTATATCTGACGATTCACTTTGTATTCGTATATGGAAAGACTCTCTAAAGTGATGATTACAAGTTTCAACTCATTATTGAGTACAGTGGATTCTCTGTACCTTGAACTTCTATAACTAGAATGTCTCCTTAACTAGAACAAATTATATTTCTCTTGAAACCCGAACATCAGAGATTAGAGATTCCACATTCTATAATTCGAACTCTAATGGTTCGAGTTACAGGGAGTCTACGGTATATATAGATAATTGTTAATCAGCAAAACCTTTGCAACAATAACTTCTTAATCTTTAAATACACTAATATACCAAGAGAAGTGTTTTTACGTTCAATAGAGCTAAAAAGAAAATTGTCATGCAATTTCCAGAGTAAACTAGAAATTTCAGTTACAAGGAAACAACATTTTCTGCGGAATTTAAATTTCAGTTATGAGGAAACAACAGTTTCTGCGGAATTTAATTAACTCTATATGTCCGGTCTTTTATTACAATCTAGACACCAGTGGGGGCAGGGTTCACAAAGTGCTGCCCTCCACTCCCCCCCCTCACACACACATTAACCCAATGGCAATGAAACTTTAAACACTAATAGTTCACACGTTCCTATACAGTGGTAAAACTTAACCGTCGTCCAACGGTATGGGACGACCAAAATATTTTGTGGACGACTGAATTTTCTACGAAACAAAAATCTCTAGTCTGACTGGACGACCAATTTTTTTGATTGGAAAGACGGGAAATACAGGCATGGAAAATTGGTAAGTTTACGGAAACAAAGTGTCGTTACCGTCATTTCATAGCTGCGGTAACGGCGGAATCTTTTTAGGTTTTTATTATTATGAAAAATATAAAAGAATTTGTTTTGCTCTGATTTTCAAGTAGATTTGATGCCACA
>JANSTP010092896.1:0-13402 GCA_025330745.1 Cladonema radiatum | reverse complement strand
TTTTTCTGACTTTATTTTTATTCCCATTAAGAATACATACTCATCTGAATAGTTTATAGTATGGGTCAATTAAAAGATGTACAAAGTTTTGAATAATAAAGTACGTCAACATACATGATGAATATTCCTTATTTCGTGGCCTGTAATACCTTTATCAAATATACAAAGTTTTTTTGCTGTTAGGAAGTATAGTTTTTAGGGGATTTAAATGTTTTACATAAGCTAATTAGGACCATTGCTAAGAAAACCTTCCATCAGTTCGAAATCTTCCTGTGTTAGAAGTAGAGCAGCGCTGTTTGCACAATGACTGGCAATTTCTATGTCGATTCTGGTATTGCTGATTTTGTTTTGTTGAATTCTGAATCATGTGAAATTATATTAACGAAACATTATGTTTTTGCATAAACCTTCGAGTCATTTTGGCAAGGCAATGGAGTTGTTTTTCCCGTTATATTTATACCTTATTATTGCTAGTTTGGAAATTTTTACGCAATCAATCAAAAAATGATGAAAACAGTGCAATATGGACGAAAAACGATACAATATCAAGAAACCATGGCATCATAAAATTGCTTCATTTTCGAACGTTATGTAAACAAAGAACTTTTATGAATTTATCAAAGAAAATGAATTTTCAGAGATCTTTTGAAACTAGTAGTGGTAAACACATGATATATCATGGTTTTTCTTGTTCGATAATGCAATATTTTTCTCATTTATTTATTTTCACTATTTGTTTAAAAACAAAGAATGAGAATAAAAGAACTTGAAAATATTTTTGATATTGCACTTGCGATAACTAATACTTGCAGTATCCCTATTAAATACTTTCAATATTTTTTTACTTTTCTGAATATTGTTTATATTCCTTTCCTTTTTCCTTCCTATCATCGTGGACTCTCCAACTTGAAAATGTCTGTATTTTTTGTTTAGGCTAAAAAAAAAATAGATTTAAAGGCATAATTTTCCATTTAGAAATAGTTTTTCGGTTGCTAAAAGAGGTTTGTTTAAGATAGAGTGCTGTCAAAATAGAGAGAGTTCAAATACTGAAGCCATTATTTCAGATATATTTTACTTGTCCAGCTTGCAATAGCATTACATCGGTAAAACAGAAAGGAACTTATATCAACGTTCTATAGAATGTGCTACCTGCAAAGAAAGTGCGTTATTTAATCACTTAACAAACTGCCGTAATTATTGTTCAGTGGTATAACCTTAATTTGTTCCCACTCGTCCCAAAGGACAAGAAATAGGCTTATATGCTATGATTTTACTAGTCCTTCATTGTCCTATAGCTATTTGTCTCACCAAATGATGGCTCATTTTGTGTACAAGGTTTAGAAAAAGTATCATATTTATAATAGTTTATGGAATAAAGCTCCAATTTTGATGACTTTTCATCAAGAAGTAAATTTGTAATAAATTCTTGTGACCAAAGTAAGAAATCATTAAACTTATTCAAAATTTTCACTAGTCCTTTCGGGCTAGAACTATTAGTCAAATAAGACTTTTCACTCGCCCTTCATGAAAAACACCTGTCCCGTGCCATAGGACTAGTATGAGGTTATACCACTGTTGTTATCTCAAAAGTATGCTATTTATTTGTCTGGAGCATGATAATTATAATGAACGTAGTTTTTACATTTCTACTCTTTTTAACAACATATCTATTGTAGATACTTGTGAGCGTTGTATATAAAAAGATTACAACCAACTTTGAATACTGGATTAAGAGCCTCTAAAGAATGGGCCGTGTTTTAATTTTCAAACATAATTTTGTAGTTAACATTTACTGGTCCAGCCATTTTCAAAAACGTGGATTTTGCAGAAGAAAAACTTTACGGATAAAACTTGCTGTATCTCACAAACTAAAGCCTCCAAGAGGTTGATTTTGGTTTCATTTGAAAGTGCATTCAATTTCCTTTATGTGAGGCCTCAAGCGGCTGCCAGGAACGCTGTATTATGGCTGACAAGGAGCTGCCACCCTCGTTCCCAAGCTGGTCCGGGATTGGTCCTTTAACGGTTAGCTAGCAAAGTGTGAAATCTGGAATATCAAATTTTTTTCTCCATTGCAGATGAAATAGATCCTAGTTTACGAAGAAAGCCCAAATTAAGCCATTTGAAATTTTTTTCTTTTTCAAATTAACGTTCTTCTAGCTCCTCCAAACATTTTTATATTTTAACATCAGTATCCTGAAAGATGTGTTAGTTTAAACACAAGCTATAGATAATTTTTTAACAAATGGGTCGTTTTATTTCTGGAATATCTGGAATAATATGGCTTCAGTATTCAGAATTTCTTTTATTTTTCCAAGCTGTATAATGCTAATGGATTTTAGACAGAGTTTCACACGTGTTTATTGACTGCTAAAAATGGTCTATGGTTCGCTCGCTCATTCATGGTTTGGTACTGGGTGTGTGATGCTTCATTTTTATTTTTCAGCAATATCCACCACTGATATCTTTTTTGTTTTATAGAGTTTTCTAAGTGAAGAAGAAATGTCAACGCTTGAGAATGGAAAAACATCCAATCACGCGTCAATGATAAAATTTTCCACCGTGACCTTGTCTTGGAACCAGGTATGAATGTACCGTCATTTAATTAAAAATTTATTGAAAATAAAAATTAAATTGTGTCTTTCTAAACATTTTTAGGACAACAAACAACCCCTCATTGAAGATGTCTCGTTCGTTGCTAATATAAAGGTGTTTAAAAAATTTTTTTGTTCTTCATTTCTTCGTAGAACCAGACTTTTCTTCACTATTTTGCTTCATCATTCCACAATGCTTCAAATAAATGCCCCACTTTTATCAAATGCCCCCTTGAATAAATGCCCCCTTGAATAAATGCCCCCTAAAAATTCTGCAATAGACGCCCCCTCTAACAGACACCCATTCGAATAAACACCCCTGCTAAGAGGGATATTTATTATAAAGCTAGCCTTATTTTTTTTTCTTTTTTTTGTTTGGGTATTATGTATTTAAGAAAAAGAGACATAAAATAACTCTTTAACACCCCCTGGAACAAACACCCTCTCATAAAATCAATACATTTAATAAACGCCATGGGCGCCAATTCGAAACATTATGGTATTCCAAACCAAAAATGTGTCAATTCTTACTTTCTTTAACCTAGGTGGTAGGAAAATGCTCATTCTACTTGTCTGAATATTTGTTTGTTTAAGTATATTTCATTTTTACTATTCTTTTGTATTCAATATGAGATGTCTCATTGTTTTAGACAGATAGCATTATCTCATATGATTGCTTTTTATTGTTTCCATAGAAACCATTGACAATAATTGTGGGACCTGTTGGCTCAGGAAAGGTATTGTTCTTATGTTTTAAAAGTTTTCAAATATCTTTTATAGTGGGGCTTTGATGCACAACAAAATTGAACTAGATGCTGCTTTGCAGGTGAACTCTCACTAAAAACTTCCTAATGAAGCTTTAAAATTCAGTGGTGTAACTTCGTGGTAGCCTGGTGGTTTTGGACGACCGAAAATTCTCTGGGCTACCAAAAGATTTATGCTGGTACTCCAAAAACACTGGCAATAAATCATGATAAACACCAGTTTCTTCAGTCAAAGTAACTTTAAGATGTTTTAAACTAATAAGAGAACAAAATAAAGGCTTAATTTACTGCATAGAATACCAATTATATATCAGAGGCATTTTTATAAGAATATTGCTTTTTATATTAAAATCATGTCATCTGGTCGGGCTACCAAAAAAACAATGAAGTTACACCACTGTTTAAAAACTAAATAGAATTTCAAACTTTCAACGCATCATTTGTCAAGTCTATATTTGAAAACCATATTATATGGTAAAGTCTAAATGGACGTTGCATCTTACAACAATTTCTTAATAGAAATCAAAATTTTGCAGCAATCAACATTAAAAAATTTAAGTAGTTTCAATGTTTTAACATGCTTCAATGGTATGAAGCTTTGCAGTTACCTTATTATTAAGTAAAAGTCATATGCATCACAATTATGCAAGTTAATTAGATTATTACCAAAAGTATAAATTTGCTTAAATTATGAGTCCCATATTTTACACAATCAATAAAATGGTAGATAAATTTGCCAAACTAAGTCGCCAAACACTTCCTTTCTTCCAAAATTTAATAAGCGTAACACTTTTCAGGGTTATGTCGCATTAACACCTACTTTATTTTTGTTCAATAACTTTGTTGATGGAAAATTAGGAAAAAGTTAGGAAAAAAATTTAAAAAGTGTTAAATAAATCTTTCACGTTAGCTTAATAAATTTTATCAAATTATTTAATGAAATGTTACCAAAACGTATGTGCGAAAGATAAAATAATTGCCAAATAAAGTCACCACACCTTACTTGTCATTCTACATTTAATGAATGTAACATTATTGAGTTCTATGTCACTTTTAGACCCCCTTCCGTGTAACTTCGTTCAAAAATTAGAGCGACAGAATAAATTTGGAACGACTTGCCAATTTATGGTCTCGTTTATTGACTTTTGCAGCTCATCATGAAAATCATCTAATAAATAACCAATTTGAAATGAGTTTAAGATTTGTTGTGTTTGTAAATCTTGGAAAAAATGAGGAGATTCCATTGGAAGCTAGCTACCTAGCTTTTTCCAAGGCAGAACTTACTTATAAACTTGAAGGCTTTCTATATACTAATCTAATTTTGAATCTTTCTAGCCAGCTAAAGAGGCTAAATTCTTTCAACATTCCAAATTTGGCTTTTTACATTTTTTCAAAATTCTGCTGCAAACCTCTTTTACCAGACAAAACAGATAAATAAATGAACAAATCTTAAAATACATCAGTTGCTTTATTTGACCATCTTCTCAAGCTAATACAATAAAGTAAAACACAATTTACTACTCCATAATTCATCACACATCTCTTGTGACTATGCTTGCATGCTCCACTACTTCCAAGACTTAAAATAAATTTTTAAAATTATCTGAGTTCCGATTAAATGGAAACTTTGTGCGCATCAGGGCGGACATACCTACAATTTCCTTTGAGAAAATTTCCAAACGGATTCCGAACTTCAGTGTTAGTATTTTTTTAAAAAAAGAAGAATAAAGAATTTTTTGACGGCAGCTGCAAGCTCTCACTTTCGTGAGAGAATAAAACATTTTCTTACCTTAATGTACGATCAGTCAATGCTTTGATACTGTGTGTTAAAAAACAAAAAATTGCAAGTCCAGTGTTTGAAATAGGTGCCGACAGTTGGATTTTTCCGATCAAATTTTATAAACTGCCTACCATTCAACTATAAAATTAAAGCAAAGTGTCGATCAACCTTTCCTTTATTGTCTTAACATTCCTTTGTGTATAAACTGCAATAGGAAATGAAATGTTAAAGAAATATTCTTTTTCTTTAAATAAATTTTCACAAAAGTAATTCTTGACGTGTCTAGACATGGAGATTGTTACCTTACAAAATGTCATTCATAAAGCTCATCTCATTTTTATTCATAGCCTCATTCATTGTTAAATGACAGACAAATTTATTTTATTTTGAATTTTGAATTTCCATTTGGCATATATCTTTGTTTTTACTATATATCTATGCACAAGGTGATCAATTACTTCTGGAAATTTTATTAACATAAAATTATATACTGTGGAAAAAAATTATCTTACAAGAAAACATGAATGAATATTGATATCTAATATTTAATGCTGAAAAAGAAAATCAGTATTTTTCATTTACGATAAGCTGAAAAAAACATTTGAATTTTAAAGTTGCAAACAAAGTGAAAAGCAAGAAACAAACACATGAAAATAGCCATTAAATTTTTCCTAGTGGAATTTTAACGTCATAAAAGAAGCAAAGAGACTAGAAATAAACGTTATAAAAGCCGTGAAACTTTCCTGATTTGAATTCTAAAGTTGTAAACGAAGCAAAGCAAAAGAAATAAATGTTATAAAAGCTGTGAAACTTTCCGTTTTTGAATGCTAATGTCATGAATGAAGCAAAAATAAACGTTATAAAAGCTGTGAAACTTTCCTGATTTGAATTCTAAAGTTATAAACGAAGTAAATAAACAAATAAAAGTTATGTAACCTAATCATAGACCTTATCAGAGATTTAGCTAAAGATTGCATGAAGTGTGCCTGAAACTTGGAGTAGTAACAAATCAATAGTTTTTCTATTTATCTTCAATAATTTTGCTCTGCTAGTCATTGAACACTTCCCGAAAAGAAGGTTTCTACTACGATCATATTATTGCCATCATTAATAACCTCATCATAAAACATTAAAATTGTTTTTTATTGAAAATTTTTCAAATTTGAAAATGAAAGGCTACAGATAACCAAGAATAAGTTACATAACTAATCCAGATAAATGTTATGAATATACTTATTGTTTAGTTTATCTTTTGTTTTTCATTATTTAAAGCTTTTTGATAAATATAATACCTTTCTAAAGTTCGCACAAAAAACTTGCTTTTATCATATTGAAATAGCTCATATAGCTTTTTTAGAAGGCCTGAAAAGCGAACTTTTCTTCACCACTCAACCATGGTGATCTGATCAACTAAGAATCCCTTATTTCAAACACTGAAGTGCAAATCCATAAACAGCAAATTCTGCTTATTGGGTTTATTCTCTAATTGGGGTTTTGATAGAGCCTTGGTTTTTCAGGATTCGTTCAATAGTAGCTTCACTGTAAGTTGTGAAAAGAATATCCCATTTAAAAACTGAGAAGTAAAATTCAATTTAGAAGAGTTTTAGATGCAATAAAACCTGTCTATAGCAGCCGCTTAAGTGAGTAAAAAGTGAGTTGGCTTTTGTAAGCAGGCGGTCACTAGAGATATGGTCACTATTAAAAAGCTTCGAAATTCCAATCAGTCTTTTTTATACTTTCAGTCAATGAAGATTGATTCCTTTTCCGTGGCTTGATTTCAATGATTTATAATATACTACTTATACTATATTCTTTTTGTTTCAGACTTCCGTTTTGATGTCAATTTTGAGAGAGTTACCACCATGTGGAGGAAGTATTGCGACATCTGGGAAAGTTGCATATGTGTCTCAAGAAGCATGGATTTTTTCTGGAACTATACAACAAAATATTTTGTTTGGAATGCCGTATAATAAGAGTGCTTACAATAAAGTTATTGAAGCATGTTGCCTTGATGTGGTGAGTTCTCATTTTCATATTATTTATTTATGCGTATGTTAATAGCCACACTGTTATAATTAGGACTGTGTTATTGAATATTTATGAGAAGTTTGGTAAACCAAAATTGAAATGCTTTTCTTTACGAAGAGGGTTGTGTATTTCATAATTAATAGTCATACTGTAAATAAATAATAAATGTATATTTTTAGTGCAGAAAAAATATATATAGATCTACCAAGGTTAAAAAGCTTAGAGTTTGACTAAGATTTTGAAGCTCAAAATTGTCTTCAAAAATTGTTTTTTGACATTTGGATTTTCATGAACCCAGATTGCCTTGATAAGACTTTCTAGTATTATTCCATCTGTCTTATATCTACAAACCTTTTTATTTATTTCTGCGTATATTTTTATCTTTTTGGTGCTATTTACCTACTGCTTTTAATGTCTTTAAAAAGGAATTTAAATGTAGCTCTAAGGGGTAAATGGCTTTGGAAAATGCCTGCTAAATCTAAAAAATTTTCTTTTTTATAAAAGTCATGGGAATTTTGAAATTTTAATTTGATGGCCAACTAATTTTAGAAATCTAAACTTTTCATAATCTTAGAATGAATGCCAGCATTGCTTTCATCAAACAGAAAATTGCAAATAATTATATTTTTATTGAATACTGTTAATAAATACTCTTAGCTTCATAAATTTCTCTGCGATTATTTTTCAGGATATTGAGTCGTTTTCTCTTAAAGATGAGACATTGGTTGGCGAGCGTGGAGTTTCTTTGAGCGGAGGACAAAAAGCAAGAATCAGTTTAGCCAGGTTTATTATCAATTTTGTTAAAATTTATTTTTCAGATATTAGTTTTACATCTTTCGACATTAGTTCACATGAACGTATGCCTGTGCAGAAATCGAACGACGCTTGTAGTTTTGAGAACTATAAGTGCTTTTCACTGCATCACAGCAGCCCATATTAAGTAAATCGATAAATAAAACAAACGATTTTTATGAAATGCATTGTTACCTTTCAACAATTTTTTTTTCCAATAAATTGATTATACTTTGCTGTTTCAAATTAATTTTTTTAGAGGCGTTTACAGTAATGCTGATGTTTATTTACTTGACGATCCTTTGAGTGCAGTTGATCCGAAAGTGAGCAAGCAAATCTTCCACAGGTGTGGTTTTTAACTACTATTATTACGAAAATGTTATTTGGACTTATGTTTTTCTGCCATGGATATATTTGTCTTTGATGAGATTAAAGGAAGTTGATGACCAATTGTCTAATTGCTATTTTTGTTTTTTGCAAATTTTATAATTGACGGTGCCTTTTTTAGGCCTTTTTTGAGTCTGAATATTGGATGCTGCCCCGACTTTGAACACTATATATTTTGCCTTTTTTGATTAGAAAAGGAAAAATAATATTAATTTTAGTTGATTCAAAGCCTGATTGAAATTAGCAAAAATATTTTTTACTAAGTGTTTATCAGGCCCCTAAAAATTAGGTGCCCGATCGTGAGAGGGCGACTATGGGGCAAGCAAAAAGAACGTGTGCCAAACTCTTGGTTTTCTGGAAAAAAATTGTTTTGGAAAGTCATTTATTTTTCAGAAAGTTTGCAATTAGAAAAAATTAGATTGTGAATCTTCAAATGTTAACATGGTCTTGGTAGACAAAGACATACAGCATTTGTCACAGGGACTTCCTTAGAGTTGATTTTTATTGTTAGAACTGGATTACCCTCACTGCAAAATTTCAATGTTCAGATATCTCTGGGCTTTATGCTACTGAATGTTAAGGTTGGCTTTTTGGGATTTTGTTTATTGAAGGGTGGCTTTAAGCAGTCCTTTTGGGAGAAATTAAAAACGAATTATGTGTCAGTGAAAGCAAAAAAGGGGAATCTATCATTATTTAGTTTGGGATGCCATCAAAAATACAATGCAAATTTTTAGATGGCATCCAGAAATCTGATACCAATATTATGATGGCATTAAAAAAAATTGATACGTTTTGGATGGCAGAAAATGGATGCTTTATGCTAAAAAGGATGCAAAAAGGAATTTTAAAATAGGATGCATCCCAATTTTTTTAGAATGCCATTCATGACAACTTGCTTTTTGTTTTCCCTGACACATATTCTCCCCCAAAAAAGTTAACTTAAAGTCATAATGTAATCATAGTTATAAATAACAGCCAACAGAAACATGCCAGAAAAGCCAGTATGCCCAGAGGATTTGACTTTTGGTGCTCAAGATTTCGGGCACGCTTTGAAAAAGTTTAGAGTTCTGGTTATGAATGGCAGAGAATAATCTAGAAATCTAGGGCAGAGTCTGAAAATGTTTGGAAGCACAAACTGAACTAAAAAGGGCGTAATTCTCTTCAATTTTTCTAATTTTGTGATTAAAAAAAACAAAACGCCTTCCTTTATAGACGGGCAGCGTCCAATAATTGGACTCTATAAAGGGCTAGATTAGTCTCTAAATAATGTTTGTTCTTTCAGATGTATCCGAGGAGCACTAAAAAACAAACTAGTTCTTCTTGTCACGCATCAATTACAGTACTTGGAGTATTCAGATAATATTATATGCATTCAAGGGGTATGTTTTCTGTATTTCAGATTTTTTTATTTAAAGTGCAGACTACGGAAATATATTATCAAGTGACACAACATAATGCAATCATTTTGCAATACTTCATGCAGTGCTTAAAGTAAGAATTTTGGTCTTGGCGGTCAAACCACTTACAAGGTGAAATTCCTTCGTAAAAATTAATGAAAACTAAATATTGGCAGTAAATCAATAAATCTGTATGATCAATACAACATAAATCTGAGGTGGTTGATTGTAGGTTCTTGGCAATCATTGACCGTTGACTGTCTGCTATTTTAAGCCCTGATCATGGTCCGAAGTTTCTGTTTTTTTCTACAGAAGCGACATTCAAAAAATAAAAACTGTTTTAAGTGTCCGATAAGAAGTGGGAATCATGGTTATGTCTGCATATGTATGTTTAATAGTTCGTATGTTGAATGAAATGCTTCTGTATGTTAACCTCCAGTTTTTTCATATCCTTATCAGAAAACCTGGCCAGTACTTTGATTCTGTTACTATTCCCCTGCATTTCCCTTTCAAGCATGTAACATAAGCTTAGAATATTAGAATGCTTAGAAGATATGATGTTGACTAATTTGTCCTTTGCTTTGTATGGTGACCCTGTTTTGTATTTTGGTTGCAGCCAATATGTTAACACCTTTCATTATTCTCCCGTATTTCTATTCTTCCGTATTAGAATGTTTTTTGTCAATTTAAGTCACATAATGCACTCAAAACTTCGTTAGGATGGCACTGTAAAAGTTGGAACGTTTGAAGAATTGTCAGAACAAGGAGTTAATGTAATCTCCTTACTTCAACCGCCATCACCGTCAAAACAATGGGATGAGGATTCTGCCATCGAAACAGATGATGGGAATGATGCAATGGCTCGTTCCGTGTCTTCTATATCTGTCGCATTTTCTTCAGAAGAAAAAAGTTGGAAAAGATTAACATTACATAGTTCTCTAGATGTAAATATGTTGGCATTTTGTTTTTCCGTTATACAATGTAATATGCAACATTACATGTTTGAATCCAGAAAATCTGGGGGTAGAGAGCACGGCCAACTTTGAATCTATTGGTTTGAGATTCAAGTGTGTCACTGGTTGTTATATGTAGTAAACATATGTGAGCTTGTTTAATTATACTGGTTCAATGAAGCCAGTACTTTTTTGTATGTAGTTGTACTTTTAAAATACAGTAAAATCTCGATATTACAAACTCCCCATATAATGAACTCTCGACATTACGAACTAAGGTTTATGTCCCTTGGGAGACAAACATTTTGGTTTTCCCATTCAATACAACAAACTTTTGGTTTATAATAAACAATTATATGTGCCCTGTGGGGCTTCATTATATCGAGAATCTGCTGTATGGCTGTAAGCTTCAAAGTGCTTTATGTCACTTACTTACTTGATAATCATTTTTGTTGATTTGGTTTTCTTCTTGAAATGTGAATATAATTAGCTAGCATTATTAATAATGGTTGCACACTCATTGCACGTATAGATCTTTTTTAATAACCCCTCTATGCTTAGATTGTCCATATTCCACCTAGTAATAGTAATAAATCTCCCAGTAACCCTTTTTGTTATAATTTTATTTTGAAAACATTTAATAAATTTGTATTATAGAGAATTCTCATTGAAAGTCAAGACGAACCTGTAAAAGAAGGGGCAGTAGGATTCAAGATATATATAAATTATTTCCTGCAAGGCATTGGATGGATATCCTTCATATTTTTCTTGTTCCTTCAAGTATTTACTCAGGTATGGCTGGAAACTTTATTATCAATCATTTTTCGAATTCCCCGGTCAGGAATTCTCTACTTGTTATGAAGTTTTCAACTTAAATGAATACATTTTTGAACATTCTCAAGTAGAAGAAGCTATTGTCTCCTCTGTAGCAATATTTATTAGCGGTTGTCATCTTTACGGAAATCATTACAAAGTCAAGTACTTTTCAATTCATGAAGGTTGTTACTGATTTTGTTTTCTAAAATGTGAAATAGTCCCTTCTGATCTGATTTGACCATTTATAATCAGTATGAATTTTAAACTTTTTTGTTTTTTTATTTTTAGAGTGCATTGACCTTTACTGACTACTGGGTTGGAAAATGGTAATTTAATTTTATGTATAATCAAGTCTTAGTTTTTGTGAAGTTATGTTTTTTTAGTAAGCTTTGGTTACCACATCACTATAATACGCTTGAACACCATACTGGCCCCTTCGATTATTTTTATTTGATTTTGTTGTATATGTATAATGTTCTTGTTTTATGGATTTTGATTTTTATGATGCAAAACGTTACTTTCCTTACCTTCAACAGATATTTAGCTCTATTATTAAAAGCTTTTCTCACACGACTTGATGTGACGTCATCAAAATGAAACAAAAAATACTGATATTCAAGAAAGAGCATAACATGTCTCAATACCCACAAACTTTTCAGGAGATTTGTCACTTGCACCCATTCCCTTTTTAATATTTGCTGCTAATGCAATAAACTGAGTGTGAAAGACTATTTACACAATATTCCTTTTGTTTTTCAATAGCTCTAATTTCACAAATATTTGCTTCAAACTTTAATATTTTTTTCTATTTCCTCCAATTAACTTCCTTCTAATTAAAATGAGATTGAGTTTATTTACTTGAGTATCATAAAATCATAAATATTGGAGAATTAAAAAGGGTGTTTTTAAATATTTTCAAGAATAAATACAGAGTACCCAAAGAAAACTAAGAAAAATCTCCTTGTAACTACATGAAATAACTCAATCCTGTGTAGGTAAGTAAGTGGAGGGTAATTTACTTTACAGCAACTTGTCTTTTTAATAATGCCCACAAGACTAAACGCAAATGCCCAAAGAAAAATTTAAAAAATAACTTTTTATCTCCCCTCCCCCTCCCCCTGGCAAGCTTTTGTTTATTGCTTTAAAACTTTGCATGCTAGTTACCTCAAATTTTGTGGCTTTGAATCAAATTTTATACTGAATATTATGGTAAAGATTTTCATTGATACTTACCCCCAGTTACAGGTAGCAGCCCAGTTTTTGGGGCGGGATAACCCTCCAAAATGGCCATTTTTAGGGCTTTTCATATAAAAATCTCAGATTTTTGAAAGAAGGAGGCCAAAATCGTAATTTATTTGCCAATTGGCTAGTAATTGGCTAATTCTTTCAGGAATAATCGGATTTCAAAAATCGAGAACCGATTTTCCCTTTTTTGCGTCAATGCCATATGTTGAAATGATGACATAATCAAAACTTGGGCATGATTTTTGATTATTTCTATATGAATGGAAAGGGTAATAGTATGGTAATATTTGGTGAAAGTTTCATAAAATTTCCTTATGTAGTTTTTGAATTAGGTAGGAGGTAAATTTAACCTGTTAAATAAAATAATAAATGTCTAACCTGTGCAAGTGCAGTATATGTGTGTCCAGTGTAAGTGCAGTGTATATATGTAAATATATTCGCGTGTATATGTCTTTGTTGTGTAACGTAATCATTAATGTCAGTAACATTCAGTCAAACATAATAAGTATAATAACACCATGCTAATAACCATCAGCCATAATAATAATCAATAATCAGATCAAACCATTAAACCATAAATATCCAGATTCATATATCAGATAAAACCCCACTAGCTAAATATACTTATTTGTTGTTAGTAATCTAAAGA
>JANSTP010092785.1:0-13407 GCA_025330745.1 Cladonema radiatum | reverse complement strand
GACATTTCTTGGTAGACAAAGGATCCTAGGTAGCTATAGAAAAGAAAATGTTACAAGCAATATTGCAAAATTACCTCCAGTTTTTTTTAAACACAAGGACTTTTACGCACACAAGGGGAGAGAGGCGCTATTCTCCTCTGTAATGTGTCATAAATATGCACATGTGACTTTGAAAGTAAACATTTTTGTTGGTTTTAGTGTAGTGCTACACAAAAGGGAGTTAGTGGATTACTGATATTAGGTAATTAACTTGATATATTTTGGATTAAATCTACGTTGTCTTATTATATTTCCAAGCTTAGAGATAACCAGGCACCAGTAGCTAAAGAAATGGAAAAACATTTTAATGCGAACATGGGCTACTTTACTGGGACAGCTAAATATTTCAGTTTTTTGGAAAGAAGAGGCTTACTTTTTTGAAAAAAAGAAATAGTGAAGAAATTTCCGTGAAAAAAATTTCAAATATAAACAGCGAGATAGGCATTAAAATATTATTATTTATTAAAAACTCAATTCAAACACAGCAAAAAATGAAGAGCACATCACTCATAAAGAGCTGTAATGAAAAGTACTGGATTCTTCATTATTATGCAATGGTAGCATGTATCTATATCAGTATGGTGAAAACTTTTTCACTTGCTAACTGCAAGTCAAATTACAAGAAAAGAGAAGAGAAAAATTAGTCTGGAAAAATTTTAAAATAGGAGCTTATAGAGTTATCCCAGTCTTATATTTTTGTTGGCGGATTTAGGGTGATGAAACTGAAGCATTGGACTAGGTTGAATTTTTTACGGAAAACATCACGCAGCAGTAATTTATCTGAAAGTAAAGCCTACTTGAAGGAAAATTGATTTGTAACCAATTTCCATCAAATTATTTTTATCTTTCAGATCGACATTCTCCAGTTTCACAGCCTATGATCATGAGCCTTTACTGTATGTCTTAACACGGCCCACCATATGGTCTGGATTTGTGAAAACTCCTAATTTCTGAGTTAAGTTTTTAATTAGTTTGACACATTTATGTAAACCCATGTATAAAAATCTTGAAGTCTAGTTGGCTTGCTTTAGAAAAAGAACCCGTCTTTTTAACAAGACCTTTTAATTGGTTTGCTTCATTTCAAGTTTAATTTGATTGGCTTGCTTCATTTGTATTTCATTTTGATTCGCTTGCTTCATTGGAACCTCATTCTGATTGGTTTGCTTCTTTTGAATTGAGTTGTTCATTAATAATGCCCTCCTTCTGATTGGTTTGCATCAGTTGTCATCTGTCGTCTATTAACTGGATTGAAAGCAGAGCATCACAAACCTTCAGTCGGTTCAGTTAAAACTTCTTTTAAAGAAATACAAAAGATAGCCAACCACATAATTTCCACCATGTTTATCGCACATATTATAAAGCCATTATAATGCTTTGATGGCTCTGCATCATAAAATGGGAATAATCATATTATATTTTTGATATACACTATTTCAAATTTTTATATCTTTTGAATCAAGTTGTTCATTAATAATGCCCTCCTTCTGATTTGTTTGCATCAGTTGTCATCGGTCGTCCCTTAACTGGATGGAAAGCAGAGCATCACAAACCTTCAGTCGGTTCAGTTAAGACTTCTTTTAAAGAAATACAAAAAATAGCCAACCACATAATTTCCACCATGTTTATTGCACATATTACAAAGCCATTATATTGTTTTGATGGCTTTGCATCATAAAATTTGAATAATCAAATAATCGATATATTCTATTTCAAATTTCTATATCTTTTTTATGCTCGTGTGGCTTAGTTGATAAATGCCCTGACATCGGAACAAATGGTCGACGGTTTCAGTCCTGTCAGCAGCACTTATAATTTTTTTTTTTTTTTTTTTTTCAGTACGTAAGAAGCAACTTGACACTTTATATAATCTCAACAAATTTTTTATGAGACTAGGTTATAGCAATAGCACTATTTTCAAAGAAAAAATTCTTCCAAGAGAGGTCAAATATACCATTTTAGAGGGTCCAGAGTAAAAAATTTTCTTCCTCGCCCGACCGTGGTGGGTGAAAATTTTTAAGCAGTACAAACTAAGAACAGTTTGACAGGGTTATGACAAAACTCCTGTATTCGCCCCTGTTTTGTTGCAAGCACATTCTAGCGGCTTATACAAAATCTTCAGTTAAATTGTTGATGTCTTCAAAATATGGTATGATACGCAAATGCGACGGCTTTTTGTGGCTGTTTTTACCAGAAATAGATAAAGTTATACAGCATGATTTGTGTTTTTTTTTCTTATGCTCTCTATTGTAGTATTGTAGCATGTTTTCTCTGTAAGTATCAGATTAAACGTTTCCAAACTGTATATGATTCTGAATGTTTAATGTTTTTATCTTTAGAGTTAGTAATAAACAAAATGGATACTAAAAAACATCAGTGGAGTTTTTGTGAGAGCTTGTTTGGGCATCGAACTTCAACCTTGGTCAAAAATATTGGAACAATTTTGAGCTTTTTCAGCATAACTTTGCACCGCAAGCGATAATTGAAAGGGGACACTTTTACTTCGCTAGACAGCGATTTATCTATGTGAGCCTTGAGCCTTGGACTCTTGGGTGAAAACCACCCAGCTCCCTTTTTGGCTGTTTTTGTAGCACTTTGGGGTGGCTACGCCAAAAATACCCTTCCGCGATTTCGTTACTGAAAATGGCATGAAAAAATGGAAAGTCAGAATCTGAAAATTGCTCATTTTTACTCTGAATTCCAAATATTTTTGTCCAAGATTGTTGCTTCTAAAAACAGTGAATGATATTTAGAGACAAAAATGTTAAGAGATGTTAAAGTCAAAGGAGATTCTGAGAGTTCAAACCACTGGATAACTCTTCAAAAGCTTTATTTATAACAGGAGATTCGAATTTCAGAAAACGATATTGCTACGAAAGACCAGATAGAAAGATGGAGTTACTTGAAGAAATTTCTACAAGACAAGATGGATGAAAAGATATCTGGTGTCTGCATATTGATTGGTGCCAATTGTCCTAAAGCTTTACAGCCATACCAGTTCATCAAAAACCAAGGAGGTGGGCCGTATGCAATGAGAACTGCTTTAGGATGGTGTGTAGTCGGACCAGTCGAAGTCACAAGCAAAACGAAATATGAAAAGGGATATTGAGTTTATCATGCATGCTGCTAAGAACTTGCGAAACATCACTTTCAGATTCAAGAGGATGCCAAAGAGTGTGTAGTTGTTCACAAGATCAAGATAATGTACAATGAAGAATTTGTAGAACAATTTGTGGACAATGAAGCACCTTCCGTAGAAGACAAAAATTAAAATGAGTTGTGAATGTATACACCAAACCTTTCAATTGATAGTATCAAGTTTCCCTACCCTACCTTTCCGAAGCGCAAAAATAAACTTGATCGACAACAGAGGACCAGCAATGCAAAGATTCATCAAACTGCAAAATAGATTCACAAGAGATACCAAATTTACTAAATTATATTTAAAATCGATGTCTGTTTTGCTCAACAAGGGCTATGATGAAGAGGTAAAACAAAGCAATCATAATTGTTCTATACCTTTCCAAGGTGTCACATATCTAACTAAACCCAATAACGTTAGGTTTGTTTTCCAACTATCAGTGATGCTGTATAAATGAAATAGAAATAGATTTTATTTGGGTATGAAATAGAACCCTGAAAAAGATTCAATCCAATGCAATGTTAACAAAGAGATGAAACCATCATCTAGAGGTGGTATTTTAGCTACAGCAAGCTCAATTTACGACCCTTTGGGCTTACTTTCAATCTCAGAAGATAGTTGGAGCTGGAGAAGAAATAGAGATGAAATTAAGAAAATTACAATGAATCGATGCACAATACCAAAAGCCTTCAGAAAAGTTGTTCATAGATCATGTCATGTTTTTTCTAATGCAAGCTAATACGGATATGGGATTTATGTGTGCATTTACGTTTAGTCAGCACAAGTGGATATGTTCCAGCCTCGTATATGGAAGATCCATTATAAGTAAAGACATTAAAGAGAGTATAAAGTGATAACAAAGTGAATCATTATAGTCTTCATTAGCATTGCATTTGATGACTGTAATCATTGTCTCACTTTTCTCTTGCAAGTTGTTTGATTAGAATAAAAAAAACAGGAAAACATACTTGTATAAAGCACACTCTAAAACATACTATAAACCTACTGACTTAGCTATACCACAAGAAGACCTCTTACTCCTAGACTCGATATTAAGATGTCAGAATTCTCCAAGAAGGGAACTGACAGGAAAATTACCAAAGTGCTTCTAATTCCGTGAAATAACATGACTCCCTAAAAGAACGATGCCTGAAATTTCGACATGGTGACTGAAGAAATAATTATTCAGAAAAGCTTTTATTATCATAAAACTAACTAGAAAACTATTTTTCTGTCAATAAATCTTCTACACTGTTTGCGAAACAGAATTGAGAACTTTACACTTTTGCAGAGTAAAAAATGTAGGTTCACTTTTTTTAGCGTTTTAAAGCTGATAAGACGACGCACTAATAATTTCCAACCTTAATTGTAAAAAGTTTATTTATATAGAAAACAATGATGTAATAAACCTCGTACTTCTGTTTTTAACAAACTTTAATTAAAGTTCTCAGTAAAAAAAAAAAATAGCACATAGGTTTCATCAAATGAGATTTAATCGGTGAGAAGACAACATAAATTTGAGTTTATCTAGAAGAATTGATCGTTCACAGTGTCAAAAGCTTTCTTGAGATCTAAGTACACACATTAAACAAAATAAACATTGCATGTATCTCTAATTATTTCTGAAGCATGAATAAGGGCGGGGGGATCAGTTGCCGACGTCAGGTCCGATCGCGATGTGGGGTTTGTAACTGCGGTAGAATACTTGGGACAAGTTGAAACATCTGTGAAGGTGCAATTAACAAACGTTGAATCGACTGGTGAGGTTGTGGGTGGTGGAGCTGAGTCGGGAGCAACTGCAGGGGCAACAACAGATGGTCAAACTTTTGGTGGAACTGTAGGAATGGGATCGACAGCTGAGTGGTGAAAGAAGGGAATGCAAGTAAGGGAATGAATGATGTTTGCAATTAGAAAGAGTAACCTCGCCCAACGGTTAATACTCTAGCTGTAGAAATATTAAGACTTTTTTAAAAACAAGGAAGAAATAACGGATAAGCTTCGATAGTTCTTTTAGAAATAGGGCAGAAAAAAAGGAGTTCAACTGTAATATAGTTGAATTTGGCTTAATGATTCCATAAAATTACACTTTATTTGCTATATATTGGATAAATATTGCTTCTCATTGTCCAAAAGCATCAACTTCTTGTAAAAAAAGCATGAAAACAAGGCATTTCTTGCGGGTTGAAAGAACAATTTTTGGCCAGAATATTTACCATAGAGAGCCATCGACTTGGATAACTTACTGGTTAAGGATTCAGTAAATGAAAATTTTGTTTACAAAAATGATTTTTTTTCATTGATTTTAATACCAGCTTGCTTTGTTTACTCTATTAGGGACACTGGTTGCCAATCTTATCTAGCAGGCACCAATACCCTTCACCTCCTTGGGCCCACAGAAAATATGTTACATCCTGTCTGTATATTCAAGTCACCTTTCCAAATGCCATTCAGTTATACCACAAATATTACCATCAGTTAGAAGAATAAGATGGGGTCATTCTGTAATCGCTTGATCATTCAACCAACCGTGTAATCAAACATACTTTTCAATTTACACTCAACCCACTAAGCCGTTTCAATGATGCAATCCTGCGCAGAAGGCTCATTGTTTTGGCCAGACATGAATCTAGATATCGCAAGACTTCATTTGAGTTGTTTATCTTGCAACTGTATGGCTTCTTCTCAGCCAGGAGCTCAAACCACTCAACCCAACCAACCACTCTACCCATTTCAAGCTATCTACGCTGATTATTTCCACTTCCATGGCCATCACTACCCAGTCTGTGTTGACAATTACTGCAACTGGCCTATTGTCGAAGCTAATGCACAGGGCTCCAAAGGTCTCATCAATGCTCTCTACAGGGTCTTTGTTACTTTATGGTGTCAGCGACAAGCTGACCAGACTTCACTAGCAGTCCCACCACAATCTTTCTCATCAACTGGAGTGTTCATCATCGTGTGTCTTCTGTTGGTTCCTCACACAAAAACCCCTTTGCCGACGTTGCTGTTAAGACCATAAAACGAATCCTTACTGACAACACTCATTCCTCTGGCAGTTTCGAAAAAGATGAATATCAACATGCAATACTTCACTCTCGCAATACCCTGGACTGGAATTCTCATATTTCATCTGGTCAAATTATCTTTGGATGCTCTATTCGTGATTTAATTCCTATTCTTTCCGGCAAGTATGAGCCCCACCAAACCCAACAGGAAAAACTATCCAGTACTGTGAGCAAGCCCATTGTCAGTGTCACATGAAAGATCATGAGTATCTCTCTCTCAAAACCCAAAACCTTCCACCATTAAAACTCGATGACAATGTTTGCTCTTAAAAATTTGCTTGGCCCTGAGACCCCAACAAATGCGATAAGACCAGTGTTAATGTTGTTGTTGAGGTCAGATAGGATGCAGTAAAGGCTTTTTATGCAATTCTGAAAACTCTATATTTAGCAAATATAATATTTTCTTTTAATTTTCAAATGAGTATCATTCTTTGTTTAAGTATGAGTACCAATGAGTACCATTCGATACAACAACAGTTTAATTTTTTTTATTTGTATTTGCTGGGGAAGGTGTAAAGGCGTTTGAGTGTTTGGACTACAAAATCTTTAAAGACTTCCTGTCCCAATGGTTGAAATTTTTTCGAAATGTCTTTGATGCAGTCAGGTAGACTAAAGGTCAATCTGAAAAAAGAAACGAGCGTTTTGAAAAATTTGTTTCAGGAACAAAGTTATGCACAAATGTATCATCATGGTCATATTATTTGTCTCAAAAAGCTGGATAATTTTAGAAACTTTCTGAATAAAGAGCACGCTTGTTCCTTGTTTTATCTTAAATATTTCTCTTTCATAATAAAGAATTTCCTTCGCCTAACCTGTTGAACTTTTGGCAAAGGAACTTAGTTTATCGGAAAGGATAAGCTGAAATTAGGAAACTAAACACTTAATTTTTATAATTTGATAATAGTTGGCAATTGTTGCAAGTATAATTGAACTCAGCGCACTGTGTGCAACAATCAGTTTGAGTAAGAGTGACAATGTTCACCACAGTATCCACAGGGTTTTGAAAACTATGGGACGCTAGGGTTAACAATTTCAGCTTGGTATTGTTGACGGCAGAAAGTGCTAACAGCAGCAGTAGTGCTTGAATTGCTGAGTCGAAATGTGAAGAGCTTGCCATCTTCTTTAGCTTCAATGTATCACAAAGTTTCGGCAAGGGGTTTATACTGGTCCTTTAAAATGAGGACATTCAATTTGATGTTAGGATAATAAACACCCCAAATAAGAGCATCACATACCATGATGTCACTGTAATCAATGTCTCCTATATTCGGGCATGTACAGGCCCTCCGCACGAAGCTTTTCTTTGGGGGGTCAAAAGAAAATTGCTCTTATAGAAAGTTGAAATTGTCTTCCGAAAAAATTGAACATTCAAATATAGCATATATTTCTATACTGGTGATAGAGGTTTAGCGTACGTTATATGCAAGCTCTAATGAAAATGATGTCAATCCCTAAAAAAACATGTAAAATTTCTTAGCCTATTTATTATTGTGAACAATTTATATTGGTGATTAGGCTATGAGTCAAAGGGTCATAAGCCTGCTTTTTATTTTGCATCCCCTTTCTTGCAAATTCTCGTGTTATCAAATTACCCATTACCCAGAAAATCTGGTGACGGCAAAAAGAAATGGAAGTTTTTGCTACATAGAAATGAGCTGATATAATAAGTCTCTTAAGAATGATTTATATGACTTATTCGATTTATACAAAGAATAGAGTAGAACCTTTTACAAGGCAATTAATTATTTGTTAATTACTAGCCAATCAAAAAATGAATCTGGTTCGCTCTTTAGAACATTAATTACTATTAATAGCCACTCAAATGAAAACTTGTTAAAAGGTTCTACTAGACCCTATACAATTATTATCAAGACTATATCTTCATTCTAAAGACTAAAATCAACATCCTGTTTGGATCTCTCGGCTTCTTACTCAATTTCCCCTGTTGTTCTAAAAATTATAAAAGCCTAAATCCCTCTACAGGAGGCCATCCCTGAATATTGAGTTTTTAATGTTAATGAATACATGTCAAGAAGGACGTTTTTAATGTTCAGAGTTTCATATAATACCAAAAGCTGAAACAAAGGATACCTTTAGGGGAAAAAAGCTTTTGTTGATGCACTTTCTAAGTAACAGAATATCCAAGAAATTAATAACGTTTCTGTCACAACACACCTTATATTAGGGTAAGTGCAGTTATTATAATGGCTGACAATCAGCTGTAATGAAATCTATTCAAACTAATAGCTTGTATTCTAATTGAAACCAATTTGGCCTAAATCTATTAAGATGCAAGCAAAACACAACCAATTGGAGCTTCATGGGAAAGGACATTCAATTTCCTTCAAGTGAGGCTCCACGCGTCCGTCTGGGGGCACTTTACTATGGCTGACACGCAGCCCTTGTCCTTTACTTGTACAGTATGGATTTTTAAGGGTTAAGTTTCATAAGATTGGCAATTAGGAGCTTCTTCAGCTAAGATATTTATCAAGTTATGTAATTTTTCGAACGTACAATTATAAATGTATCATTTGTTTTTGAAAATTGTAAGAATAGACAAGCAGATAAGTGTTACTATAATTTCGGAAACTATGGAACTAAGAAAATTTAACGAATTTTTTATCTTAAAATTTTTGCACATATTCACTGTTAAATTACTTTGAAGGTGGCAATATAGGGTAAATGGGTGCTTACTATGCCATGCTTATGATTTTTTTTATTTAGATCGAACACATATTGTGTCAAAACAACCTCAACCTCTCAATTTTCTTTATCTTGATTTTCCAACTTTTATTCATTACAAGCAGGCTAATTTAGACAAGGGTTAGAAAATCTTGAAAAAAAGTCTTGTGCTTGGTTTCTTATGTAAAACAAACCGGATTATTTAACTACTGGGTGGGCAAAATAAGGTGACATTCTTTAACTCTTGATTTTGAAGTTTTTTCGAAATTTTTTTCTCTGAAAGATAATAAAGTTGTTTGTTATCAACTTTGAAAACAAAAATTTTAAAAATAAGATTTAAAACGTTTAAAAATCTGCATCAAAGAAAATCAAATCAAAATTTAAAATTAAAAATGCATTCAATATGCATTCTTTTGTCTTTTTTAACATGTTTGTCTGTAACTCAATGAATGTTTTTCACAATAATACAGAAGACATGGCTAAAGAATGTCTTTTTTATCCATGAAACCAAAACACGCGATAAAAATGACAGAAATCTCCTCAAAAAGACTTGTCTCTTTGAATTTGATTTTTGGGTAAAATCTGGAATAAAGAAATTAGTTACCATTCCAAAGAAAAATAATCATATTTCCCCTCCAGTTATTATAGAATGAGAAAGTTATTCCTAACAAACAATATGTCAGTGAAAGAAAATCAATCACACTTGTTTCTGATGCAAAAACTAGTAGCTATATTATCAATTCTTTGATTTCTGGGTGTTTATATGGTTTAGTGTTAGTAATAGCATTTGAGTATTTTTTTTTTCCTTATTTCAGGAAAATCACAAAATTTAAAAGAAAGAACTTTAAAAGAAAGATCTCGGATTAAAAAATAAAAAAGGACAAAAGATTACTAAAGTTGCTCTTAAAAATGACTCTGATCAAATAATGTTTGAGACCAAAGATAATGCTGAGAGCTTCAAACATTTTTTCGAAAACATTGCAAAAAACTTTGTAGATAAGTTACCGAATTCAACAAATCGCTATGGAATAAACACTTTAAGAGATTATTATAAAGACTTAAATATTGGCAAATATTCCTTAAAGCCAGTAGATGAGGAGCTCATCGAAAAAATTCTCAATTCTATTGACATTGGTAAAGCATCTGGCCTCGACAATATTCGGGGACGTTTTCTTAAGGATGGTGCAGTGATCTTAAAAAAGCCATTAAGTCAATTGTGCAACCTCTCAATCAAACTCTCCTACGTACCAAATAAATGCAAAATAGCTAAATTAAAATCGTTGTTCAAGAAAGGTAGTAAAACTGACCCTAAGAACTACCGCCTTATCTCCCTCCTACCATTAGTTTCGAAAGTTTTCGAGAAAGTTGTCCATGATCAAACCCAAATCTTTTTGAAAGATTTTAATATTCTTTTTAAATACCAATTAGGTTTTCGAGCGCAACACTCAACAGATACTTGTCTAACTCATTTGAACAATAAAATTCTCCAGAGTTTTGATAAAAGCATGGTAACAGGGATGATCTTGATCGATTTACAAAAGGCATTTGACACCATTGACCACAATATACTCCTCAATAAGCTTTTTGCACTAACTTTTTCTGCCGAAACTGTTGCATGGTTTGAATCATATCTGTCCAATCAATCGCTTGTTCCAGGTCTCTCCCTAAAATGAAATGTCTAGTTGTGCTTCTTTGAAATATGGTGTTCCTCAGGGTTCTATTCTGGGACGACTCCTATTCTTGCTCTACGTAAATGATATGCCCCAGTGTTTGATTAAATGCGACCTCTATCTATATGCCGACGATTATTGTCTTATCTTTCAGAGCAAAGATGTTAAGCTAATAAATAAAGTCTTGATGGATGAATTTTCCGATTTATGTGACTGGTTTGTCGATGATCGTCTAAGTATACACTTTGGGGAGGATTTTGTTATTTCTCCTTTTGGGGAGAAATAAAATAGACCCTTTGAATATTACTTATAAGGATATTAACATTAAGCAGCATTCTAAAGTTTCGTACCTGGGATATATTTTAGATGATGATTTGAGCAGGGAGTCAATGCTGCTACATGTCATAAATAAGGTTAATTCAAGACTCGCTTTTCTTTATAGAAAACAGAAAGTTCTAACGCCCTATCTAAGGAGGTTACTATGTAACTCTCTGATCCAGCCGCATTTCGACTATGCATGCCTAGCATGGTATCCGAATCTCAATATAACTGTAAAAAAGAAACTTCAATCAGCCCAAAATAAATGCGTTAGGTCTTGCTTGAAATTAGATGCAAGATGTCACATTGACTTAGAACACTTTAAGAAGTTAAGTTGGCTACCTATTCAGGAAAGATTTACCCTTATGTTGTCAATAGTTTGCACGCATAGGTTCGTAAATTCCGAATCTCCTCTTTACATGAATGATATTTTACATTCGGCTAATGGGCTTGCAACAACCAGAATTTCTTTCTTAAAACTTAGTTTGCCTTGCCAAACCACTGATTATGGTAAACGTTCTTTTTCCTATCTCGGACATTATCACTGGAACAACTTACCGACAGGTCTAAAGAAAATAAAAAATCGAAACTCTTTCAAACATGTAGTTGAAAAAGCCTTTTTTCAAATGCGCGCCCTAAAAGAGAGGGATATTTATATCAGATAAATATCAATCCCTTTCCTTTAATTATTATATTTATTTATTTATCTATTTGTTTATTTATTTTTTCACTTATTTATTTTTTATATATGTTTTTAATCTATTTTATTTCCTTTTTTTTTTTGGGCGGACCACAATGAAAATTGGGTGATAATGTCTTGATTTGTGTCATCCCTGTTACCATGTCTTTACATTTCATGTTTGGTTCACCTCGTCCTTGTTCCCCTTTTTTATTTTTTCATGTAAATATTATTTACTTATTTATTGTTTTTAGTATTTTTATGATTTTATTGTAATATGGTAATAAAATAAACTTACTTACTTACTTACTTACTTACTTACTTACTTAGTTACTTACAACTACTGAAGTAGCAATTTGTCAGGATTGCTTTAAAGACTTATAAAACAAACTCAGGAAGATATAGTCTAAAACATGAGTTACTTGGAACCTCCCTGAAGTCTTGTCATGTAAGTCACGTTCACAATAGTTTCCAAGCTGAATCACTTTCTCCCTGTTCATATTATTAGATGTAGCTTTACTTGATTTTAATTGAACCGCTGTAAATATTCTCTCGACAACTCTTAGTTGTTTGGACAATGAAAAACGATTTTTTTTGGAATTGTCAAGCAAAAAACCTATTATTTCTAATGAAAGTCTTTGTCCTATTTGTAAGACGAAGCACATGCTTATTTCTTTGCTTTTTTTCAAAAAGAATCCTTAATACTATTCTTGAGCACAAATATGATTTTAAGTTTTCGATAATACAAAATTACATGAAAATGGCCGAAAATGAGATCCATTTTGATGGGCTGGTTCTTTTCATGCGATCTCCATCAAACGTTTTTATATTCTTAGAGTTTTCACATTTGTTTTAGGTTCCTTGAAGGTCAGCCTTGAAATGTGATGCTATTTTTCACAGAAAAGAAATGAAAGTCTGATCTTCCGATAGTCACTAAGGTTGTTAGAAGAGCAATTGTGGGAGCGCTCTTTTTTTTTTCTTGTTTTTTAAATGGAATTATTTAATATTTCTAGATACATTTTAGACACAATTACAAAGTTCCACAATTATTGAACATGTACTGTTTTTTATGTTATGTACAAAAAATAGGTTGATGGCAGAATCTCCTCCACAATGAAAATAGGATTCGCACCCCAAAACTATGAATTCGCCATAAATCGAATTCCCGAAGGTTGATTTTTGATGATTTTTTTGACAAAACTCCCAATGCCCAAATAAAAACGTGTGCCAAATTTTGTTTTGTTATAAATTTATTTCCGGTCAATATGTTTCTTGACCTGACTAATCCTAGTTGCCAAATAATAATCAATAATAATGTTATGACTAAAGTTTGACTCATCAAAAGTATTGTTATAAGAAAGAATTTTTAAAATTTTCTCTTTCTTCTTTCACTGTTAGTCAGGCCCCTTTTTCCCCTGAAGCCCGGGGAAAGCTACCCCCTTGCCCCTTCTCGATGTTACTGTAATAGTCAATATTTTTTACAAACGTTGTGATAATTTTTAACGAATGCCCACTGGGGAATTCATATAGCAATTACCATATACAGTATGTATGTATGTATGTATGTATGTAAGGTCACTTATAGCAAGACTGGAAAAGAAAATATTAATGGTATTTTGCGGTACAAGCCTTCGGAAAATGGCGATAATGACGCATATATTACTTGGTATTGCAGTAAACACGACGCTCCAGTAAAATACTACGCTTCCCATGGCCATTCCACTTAGCTCTAGTTGCGGTCGTGGGTATATGGCAAAAGTATTTCCCGTGCCGTTAGGAATTACTGTATTTTCAATCAACATTTTGAGACTAAAA
>JANSTP010092674.1:0-13412 GCA_025330745.1 Cladonema radiatum | reverse complement strand
GATGATAGTACTTTTGAAAAATTCAAAAACAATTTCCGTGAATGGATTGGCATTGCCCGAAGAGTGAATCCAAATATGAAAATATTTGTCGGACTTCCGGCACATCAAAAAGCGTCCGGTAAAGATTTATTTTTCAAGAAACCTGAAGAAGTTGTTCAAATTTTAAAAGTAAGTTTTTCCAACAACATATTTTCTCATTCTTGGGAGAAAATTGATTAAACCAACTATGTTTTTGGTTGCACGCTAACTTCATAGTTAGTAACTACTGTCTTTCTTTAAGTTTCCGAATGAAAAAGTTTTATCAAATATTCTGATACAGTATATAAGCAACGGTAGGCTCAAAAATGCTATTTTTTTAAGAAATACCTATGCCACGACCTGAGACTTATGCCTCTGAGATACAAGTTTTGCAATAGGAAAAGAGAACTAAGAAATAAAGGTTTTTAAGGTTCCTGTTAGTAAGCAAGCGATATATAGACTAAAACGTCCTGCTTTTCCCGGCTTTGTGGCTACAAGAAAATAAGTAGGAAAAACAGCTAACAAGTAAATAACACTTGACCCTCCCCCCCCCCCCCACCAAACCACTGATGCTCTAAAGGGAAACGGCACTGCTTATAAAAAAACAGCCTTGTTTCCAAGGGAGAGGTCTCGCTCCTGGTGCCTTAGTGGAGAATCTCTCTTTAAATTTTGTCGATGGATTGAATTTTCTAAAAATCAGTCCATTCTTTCAGTTTGTGAGAGATTTCAAAGAATTCGGAGGAATGATGTTATGGGACGCAGGATTTGATTACATCAATGTTATATACGGCCATCCGTACAGTAAACATGTGAAAGATATATTGAAGACCGGTGTCTACGATCCTGTCATTCCAACCGCCCCTCCAAAAGGTATATGTCATTAAAAATTGTTTGTTACCATAATGCCTAGATTAAGCGCCCGGGCATTTATGAAGTTTTTAAAGCTCTAGGAGGCTCGAGGGGCGCGCTTATTTTTACTTGAAGAAAGTTTAAAAACGCAATGAAAACTGAAACAAACTGTGTTGTCTATGCAGTCTTTTATAGTTGAATTCCTTTGCCTTTCATTACAATTTTGGTCTAAAATTCAAATAAGCGCTCACTTTTAAAGCTAGAAGTGCGGGCGCTTATACAAAGGGTGGACGATTATTCGAGAGGGCTGTTTGTTCGATAATTTCAACCTCAGGATGGGTGGGAGCTTAAGCAAGAAATTACGGTATTTTATTGGGATACTTTTTACATCTAATGATACCTATAATTTGTTATTACCTTTAATTTTTTTTAATTGTTTAATAATTTTCTTTTCTTTTCATCCAGTCATCGAAAAACATAAGGTTGTGGCTTACTGGGGACAAAATGGCGGTGGAACGGAGAAAGACCTACAAGAATATTGTACAAACTCTGTGTACCAAGTTGTTGTTATTGGCTTCGTTCATATTTTTTTCAGCAAGAAAAATAAATGTAAGTACTCTTATTTTAGGGACGGGTAAGGCGACCGACGGGTAGGCCGGTTCGGGAGATATCTAAAAATATACGTTATCAGGGATAAATTCGATATCAGGGATAAGTTGAATGGCTAACATGGCTAATTTGAAATATAGGGTACAAAATTTTCCCCTGGCAATTTTCCCAGCTTAACTTCATCTTTTTTGTTCCCTGCGATCATCCATCATCATACACTTGTTTTTGGTTTTGTTGAAGTACATAAAATGTCATGTAGATTATGCAGACCTATCCACATCACAATATGATGTCACATATTGATACCTTTAACGAATTTCTTTCTAGGGGAGTATCCTGGGATTAATCTTTCAAAGCATTGTGGGTTGGCTCCAGCAGGTTTCCCTGATATGTTGCGTTGCGGAACCTCTGTCCAGAATGCTATCAAAACTTGTCAATCAAATGGTAAACGTGTATACATTTCTTTGGGAGGTGCTACGAAAACTTACGGAATACCTAGCAAGCAATATGCCGAGTCATTAGCTTCTCGAGTTTGGAACCTCTTTCTCGGTGGCACACTTGATGGACATCTCAGACCTTTTGGAGCGTGAGTTTGATTGTATTTTAATAACTTCTAGTCCAATTTCTTGGATCTTTTGGTAATCCAAATTTCGAGATATCCGAATTCCCCGATTTCCCAGGTTTTTCAATTTTCAAGAATGGACTAGATCTAGTTTTTTTATTTTACATTAAGAACGATCGGATTCAAGTCGTGAAACGACTACATTCTACCTACCAAAATCTTTATATCGATACCCTAGACGACCAAACTCTCAGAACATAGTCACACCAGTTGGAAATCAATAAATTTATCCTCTGTTCCGTTACTCTATCTGCTTTCTTTTCCTTTCTTTAACAGTGTAAAACTTGATGGAGTCGATCTTGATATCGAATACGTCAAATACCCAGAATTTAGGGAAGGGAATTCAATTTTCTTGAAGAAACTACATGACTATTTCATTGAAGACACATCGAAAACATACTATGTTGCTGGTGCCCCACAATGTGTCTACCCTGATGTCAACATGCAAGAAGTATTAAATGATTATGGACATTTATTTGATGAACTTTACATCCAATATTACAACAATCCACCATGCGCCCCTCGGAGTAGCAACTTTAAATCAAATTTCGAAACTTGGTTAAAGTTTGCGGCTGATACAAAAGTCAAGCATCCAAACAGTGCTTTGAAAAAGATTCTGATCGGGTTACCAGCAGCTAAGAAGGCTTCTGGTAAAGACGAATACTTTCAAACACCAAAAGAGGTTGAGGGTATTTATAATGTAAGTATAGACCTTTCTTCTTTTTTTGTAGTCTTTGGTAAGATTGCAAAATGTATTCGGCCTGAATGTATTTACTTTTTTGGAGTATAAAGTTTTTTCCCAGATTTTTCTCAAGTATTTTTCCAGTAAACTTTTCGTAAAGCAGTACATAAATTTACAGTCGTAAACATGGGTTCAAAAGTCGTTCGATTTACATGAATATTCGAATTATAGGAGTTCGAATTCATATAAATCGAATGTCACGTGACTTAAGAATTCGTTCGATTTACATGATTATTCGAATTATAGGGTAATAATGCAAAATGTGTTCTTAGAATTTCGGCAAGTCCTTTGAGAGGTTTCCGGATCTTCCCGTACGTATTTGTTTTCTATTTCCATGACTAAAAATGTCTCTCCAAACAACATGAAGCGGCTTCAAAGATCAATAATAATCGCCCTCCTCCCTGTCTTGTATGGGTGTATTTAGCGTACTATTATACGTTATGGTCGCCTAGAAATGTGAAAACATTATTACAAATATTCTTATCATTGTTCTCTTTTGTTCAGCTGGTAAAAGACTACGACACGTTTGGAGGCTTCATGATCTGGGATGCTGGTTTCGACGAATCAAATAAAATCTATGGTCAGCGGTATAGTTACCATGTCAACGATATAATGAAGAAAGGAAAATACGACCCTCAAATTCCCACTGAACCTCCTAAAAGTAAATACTTAATGACTTCATTTTCACTCAATAATCTGTTAGTTATCCAGTGGCAGTTTTAGAAAGTTGATGGCCGCCATCAGAAAATAGACGCGGTTATTTTGCTGAAAAACCAAACTTTTTAAAACAAAATTTTCATGTAATCTATTAGTTATTTTAGGGACAGATTATTAGATTAAGGGTGGGGTCAAGATATAGAGCCTAAAGCCCCCTTAAATAACTGCTATATTGTTTACCCTTTGGAGATATCTAGCAACAATAGTAACTTCTGTCATAAAAAATCTTTAAATTTTCTATTTCAGCAATCAAACCACGCAAGCTTGTTGGATATTGGGGACAGAATGGTGGCGGAGAAGAAAAAGATCTTAGCGTTTACTGCCAGAATAGTGCTTATGACGTCATCGTGATAGGTTACATGAATATATTCTTCGACCCGAAAAGCACAAGTAAGGGTTTTCCGAGTTCTCATTATTTAACTGGGTTTTTGACGTACGTCTTGTAAGAATAGAATAAGCAATTGATTTTTTGTAATTATTCAAATTTTACATTTTTCCGTTTAGAAAAATATCCAGGTATCAATCTTTCGAAGCATTGCGGTTGGACACCAAACGATGATTTTCCAAATTTATTCCAATGTCCCGATGAATTAAAAACAGCTATTCAGACGTGTCAGAGTGCCGGCAAAAAAGTAATGTTGGGTGTCGGAGGACCTTACAGAGAATCACAACTTATTGGCTCGGAAAGTGACGCTAGAGAGTTAGCGAAAAATGTGTGGAATCTTTTTTTCGCCGGAAAAAATGATGCGAGTCTTCGACCATTCGGAAGGTTTGTGGTCCTTATTTTCCGGTTTCATTTTCATAGAAAATCCTGAAGAAATGCCCATAAAATCACTGTTTTAAAAATGGTTTTTAGTAACCACACTGTAGTTTTATATTTCTAAGAAAACTTGATGATTTTTATTTTATAATCAAAAACTATTAGAGGATGTAGACCAGTCTTTCTTATTCTTATTATTGGTTTTTCAAGAAAATTTTTCTGATTTCGCAATTTTCACGAATTTCCGAAAGACAAGTCCTCTAGATTTTAAGTAAGCAGAGAAGAGATTGCCCTCATATCCTTTTATATGGTCTTGTCAATATACTGAATTCTTTATATATGAACGATCGATTTTTATTTATTTTCAAACACCGTCAAATTTCTCGACTTTTTAGTGCCGTAAACCTTGACGGTATAGTCGTCGAATTATACGTGCCGGATCTCAATAAGCCAAGTTATTCGACGTTCATCGAATCTATGAATGACTATATGAAAAACGATCTGAAGAAAACATACTATATAGCATTATCTACGACATGTATATGGCCGGACAAAAGCGTTGAAGGTATATTGACAAAACAAGGTCATGTCATCGATGAATTACACGTCCGCTTTTCGGATAAAAATTGTCGGCCAGCTGGTTCTGATATGAAGCAAGAGTTTTTCAAATGGGTGAGATTCGTTCAATCTGTCCGAAGTACGCATCCGTCAAGTAATCTACAAAAAATCTTGGTTCGATTACCGGCAAGTCGAGATGGCGCGGAAAAAGATAAGGATACCTATATGACACCGGAAGATCTTGTCGTTATGAACAGAGTAAGTAAATGACATGCACATAAGAACTTTGAGCATGCGCATAAAACGCGGTGATGTTGAGGTTATACTGCACTGTCGCTTAATAAAATTTCTTTTAAGCGCAATTTTCTCTCTTCTTCATAGAAATTGGATTATGAGGAATTTGGTGGGATCGTGTTGTATGACGCCGGATTTGACGAAGCCAATCAAATTGTGAAGCAACGATACAGTAATCATGTGAAACAAATATTAACAGAAGGAAAATACGATCCCCAAGAACCTACGCCTCCGCCACCCCGTAAGTACATATTAAGACCATTTTCCAGACGCCTAAATTCCGCTGGAAATGCAACTTTCCGCTGAAAATCAAAATGCTGATTTTCGATTTTTATTCTGACTTTTATTCAATTTTTTTTGCCATTAATGTTTTGACGTGATTAAATTCTCGCAATTACTTCTCTAAACTAAACCCCCGTCTTTGTTATCATGAATCATAAACTTTATACATATTCTAGGTAAAAAGATCGTTGGGTACTGGGGACAGAACGGAGGTGCAAAAGAGAAAACTTTAATGGAGTATTGTACAAGTTCAGTATACGATATAATTGCTATCGGTTTTGTTCATATTTTTTTTGACAGCACAAACAGAGGTAAGGAACCATATTTGATCGATTGAATAAAATATTCAAAGTCAAATTAAATTCAGTTGATGGGGATTTTTTTAAATTCTTTTTATTTTCTTCTTCTTAAAATTAAAATTTTTGGTTTGTTGATAATTAAAATGAGCAAAAAATTATCAAAACTAGGGAATCCTAACTAGATAGCTTGTCCTCAATTACTCTAAAATGTAAAGCGCGATTTTTTGTTTTTAGTGAAAAATACCTGAATTAAAAGCTTATGACTTTTCATTTTTGTTGTGACAAGAGTTTCGTAAGCCACTCATTTCTTATCATAAATCATTTAGATCAGTATCCCGCCCTTAATCTTGCTGGCCATTGTTTAACAACACCAAGCCCATCCTATAAGGGATTATTGAAGTGTCCGGAAGTCGGAAACGCCATTTTGAAATGTCAAGCGAACGGCAAGAAAGTTTTCATCTCAATGGGCGGAGGAACACAGACTTACGGAATACCAAACAAACAATCTGCGGAAACACTGGCGTATCGCATATGGAATTTGTATTTGGGCGGTAAAGACGATTCACACCTACGCCCATTCGGTAAAAGGTAAGCTTTTGGCATAGTGAGTTTGCTGTAATATGTAATGTAAAAATATGGGGTAATAATAACAGCCTGAAGGTTTTTGGTTTGTATGTTTCTAAGTGAATGAATAAATGGTTTCTTTTTCAGTGCCATCCTTGATGGAATCGATTTGGATATCGAATATGTAAAGTATCCGAATTATGATGGATACCCGGCTTTCACCCGGAAAATTCGTGAACTTATGGAGAGTGATAAAAGCCGAAAATATTATATATCTGGCGCTCCACAATGTCCGTATCCTGACAAGAACATGAAAGGAGCCTTGGAGGAAACGGGGCATCTATTAGATGAAATTTATATACAGTATTATAATAACTACTGCTACCCGGGAAGTAAATATTTTCTTAAAAACTTTAATGACTGGGTTACGCATTTACGGAAATTGAAATCACGTGAAAAAGCGAGAGGTGGAAAGAGCTATTTAAGTAAAATATTTGTTGGATTACCGACGCACAGTTACGCAGCCGTAAGGGATGGGAAGCCGTATTATAAAAAACCATCCGCGCTTAAAGAAATATACCACGTTAGTAATTTTATAATCATTGTTATTTTAAAGATATACAATGATATAGTTCGCCTGTTTAGACCAGTCCACTACATTCAAAATTTTGCTTCCTTGAAAAAAGTTATTAAATTTCATTTTCATTGATTTTTCACGTTCTTTAAAACATTTATTAACCTTGTAGCTATTTTAAAGAAATTTTAACTAATTTTTAAAAGACAAGCTATGGAAGAGTATACACATACACATACACATATATTCTGCGATATACACATTTCCCACAATGACGTCACTTTGTTATTTTCGAAAAGTTTTTATTCTCGGCCTCGCTTTCTTGTTTTGGAATCGAAGCCAATAAAGTGCAATGTTTTTAAATTATAGCAAAGTTTAAAAGGAAGAAAAAAATACTCGGAAATATTAAGTTGACCAAATTCTGAGAAACGTCTATTTAGGTCGGAATTTAGATCCGTTTTAAACACGGAGTTCTGCAATGATTTTAAACATTTTTGTCGGTAAAATTTTAAGTTTCTGGGTAAACGACATATTTTCTACATTTTCACTGAAGGTAAATCAAAACCTTTTAAATGTGCCTTTTATTGCTTTCTAGATGGTGTCAGAGTACCCGGAGTTTGCTGGTTTTATGTTATGGGACGCGGGCTGGGGCTCAACAAACAAAGACATAGGCGGAAGAGATTATAGTTATGCTGTCGAAAGCGTCCTGAAAAATCCTGGACCAAGACCTAGCAACATTCCAACAGTGGTGACAGCTACCGTCGCTACCGTCGCAACAACTCCCAAGCCCAGATGCCGTACGTTAATTATTCCTTATCGTAATACAGTAGATCTTTCCCGCAATGGTGTGATTTCAAATATTTTCGCATAATTTTTTTCTCCGCCTCGTTTTGAAGTCTTTAGATTGCATTTTCAACCAATGAAATGCAATGCTTTCATTATTAGTAACACTAAAACGAGGCGGAGAATAAATTTATGCGAAAACATTTGAAATCACACCATTGCGGGAAGGGTCTATTATGAAATAACTTTGCCATGTCACATTCTATTTTTCTTTTCTTTTTCTCTTTCCTTTTTGAAAAACAAAAAAAATCCCGAAAAATGTCCAAAGACATGTTTTTTTTCTTTAAAAGTTCAGTTTTCTAATTGAGATTGACTTTTTGTCCTTTGTCCTTGAGTGAAATTAATGACCTAAGATATCGCAGTTGAACTTCCTAGACTTTTTTATTGTAAGTATTTTGTAACATCTAAAGTTGGATTTCAGTTGGCAATTTTACTCTGGAATCCCCTATTATGCAACTTAACGTCTATTGTTAATGTTTTAAAGTGTGACCACTTTTCCTATTATTTTTTATAGAGGATATTCAGAAAAAGAACCTTGTGGTCTACTGGGGTCAGGATAGCGGAAAGAACGAGCTAGACTTGTTACAATATTGTATCCGATCGGATTACGACACCATAATTATCGGATTCGTCAACAAGTTCTTTGACAAAGCGAACACAAACGGTAAGTGGAGTCTTTTTGAAAAAGCGAACAATTTTCATATATTCAAAAAAATGAGCACAGAAAAAAGGAAATTTAAAAGGATTCAGAATTTTATAAAGAAAAAGTTCTTTTTTGTGTGAAACGTAAAACTTGAGAACTCAATAACAGTGGTAGATTAGTTCCTAGTCGGTTTCTTGTAGCCAGAAAGCCAGAAAACCGGGAAATAGAATTTTTATCTCTTTAGCGCGTGATACTGCTTTGACGCAACGGGAGCGGTTAGAGCTAACAAACTGAGAAATTCATTTCGTCAAGGGGATTCTGTCGATTTATAGGAGTTCGAATTGATAGAAATCGAATGTCAATTTGTTTGATTTACATGTTCATTCGAATAATCGAACTAAGTTCGTTTACCTGTGCGCTACCTTTCAAAACATTTGCCAGAAATATGCCTGATAAGTAGATGAGCACTTATAAGTCAGAAAGACCGTTTTGGAACACCTTACAAATCAGGCGAAAACTGGAAACTATTATGTCCCTTTGATCACTAACTGGCTAAGCTTACTAACTCTCTTATGTATTAGATTGTGATTTAAACCTTTTAATGTGTATTCCCTTTAGAATTCCCAACTTTCGACGTTTCTAAACATTGCGTTCTGAGCGAGAGTTCATCATATCCGAATCTGTACCGCTGCAAAAGTATTGAGGGAGCAATCAAGCAGTGTCAGAAAAACAAAAAGAAAGTCCTCATATCAATGGGTGGACCTGAAAAAGAGTATGGTTTCAGGAACGAAGAAGACGCCAAAAAGTTCGCCGCCAGAACATGGAATCTGTTTCTCGGCGGATTTGATTATCAAGATTTGAGACCTTTTGGATCGTAAGAAATTTTTCCATTTTGTCGTTTTCGATTGAAATCCTTGACTGTATTGCACGCCTAATTCCTAGTAGACTGGAGACTAGTCGTTCTTGATTTGTTTGAGCTGGGAGAACTACTATTCTCTTAACTTGACGAGTTACTATATTTTAAGATATTAAGTTTCCCGGTTTCGTCGAAACAACAAATGTTTGCGTTTTCTAGCTCGGGAGAATGGACTAGATCTATACTAAATCCCTCGTTTATTGACTGCCCTACACGCCAAATCCTTGATTGCTAGTCAACCGGCTGTCTGAAAAAATGCAAGTTCCTTGTACATTTCCTTTATAACATCTGATGATGGAATCAAATTTTGAACGATTCTACACAAACTAACGTCTTGTCTAATATTTTAAATATCAATTTCAGTGCCATACTAGACGGAATTGACTTATATGTAAACCAAGAGGGAGAATATGATGGTTATCCGACATACATGTCTGAATTACGGACGCTAATGAATAAAGACACTTCACGTAAATATGTAATGTCCGCTAATGTCCGTTGCACATATATCGAGAAACATATGCGGCAAATATTGTCGGTGAAAAGCGGTCCGTTGCTTGATTCAATATACATAAAATACTATGACATGGAATGCGCTCCCGGTAACCCGAGTTTTAATACCAATTTCCGGAAATGGAAGGATCACGCGGCAACATTAAATAAGTATAAAAAAGACGGATGTGTTGATGTGTATCTCGGAATACCTGTAAATAGCAAGTCGGAGAATTATAAAATTCCTCAAAGAGTGGAATCGGATATTTTCACATATGTAAGTAAAAAAACATTTTACAACTCGAGTAAAAAAAATTTGTGTCCAGGGTTTTTATTCTTGCGGTGGAATAGAGAAAGGAGTCTGTGAATGAAGTTGCTATTCACGCTCTGATTTTCTGCGAATCGATGGCTTCCAGAAAATTCCAAGAACCACCAAAGAATCTAACTTTATCATTAGAAAAAAGAAAAAAAAATATGCGAAAAAGTTAGTGACTTTTTTCCAGCGGGATTTTTATCTTTTCTTTCTTTAGTGAATTTTGAAGGCAAAGAAAAAAGTTCGTTCGGAGAAAAAAATTATGCAATTTGCAAAAATGTAGCAACTTTTGGCTGACTTTTTCTTTACCGATAAGTTATCAAAAATGTTTTTAAATAGTTAGCCAATAAAAATCTTTCTTATATACTAGGACATTCGTTTGTACCCGGAACTCGGTGGTTTCATGTTATGGGACGCCGGATACGACGAAAATAACAAAATAAAAAACAAAAGATACAGCTATTATATTAAAGAGATGTTAGTAAAATACGACCCGAAACCGACAGAAGCGACAACTACGACAGCTTTAACGACAACAGAAAGTATACCAGACTGTAAGTGCATTTCAGCTTCATAAAATTCAGTAAGCTAGTTTTCTGGATGTTCTTGGCAGTTTAGTGCTTTTTTATAAGTAACTAAGTCACCCCTCTCGTTGCTGATTTTTATACACTTTGAAGACCAGTTGCTTATAAAACGGTTGTTTTTAAAGAAATGTATTTTACAATATTTTCGCCATATCCCTTACATATTGGCTGAGTTATAACATGATATAGTTCACCTGACTAAACCAGATCACCATGTTCAAAATATTATTTTCTTGAAAAGATAAAGAAAAAACTCATTTTTGTTCATTTTTCACGTTCTTTAAAAGAATGATGATCTTAGAACTTTGAAGAAATTCAAACCAATTTCAGTTTGTTAAAAATAAAAAGAGTCATTGGTCCACAATTTGATTTTAAATTTCAACTTTACTGACCGCATCCTCGCAGTTAAAAAACTTAGTGGTCTGATAAGCAGCCGAACAGCCGCACATAGTTATAAGGAAAGTTTTTCACTGTCTAGAATACTACGGTAGCAGCACGTGATATAACGACAAAAATTTTGCTTTCAGATTTCAAGATGGCAGGCTTCTGGGGATCAAACCGAGCTTACAAACAAAAGAACGAATACGACTTATTGACGTATTGCCGTCGAAAGGCATATGACGTCATCATTATCAATACGTTGAGCGTTTTCTTTGATGACGCAAATGTCGGAGGTATTCATATTGATTTTGCTGACTCAGTTTTTTTACATATCTTTATTATTGACTCTTGAGAAACGCAGTCAAAAACTTTCGAAAAAATATTTTGGGTCAAAAAAATTCTAAAGAGTTTTAGGGAAAACCTAGATTATATTTAGGTAAAAGTTTCACTTCGATGAAAAAATGCTTGAATTATGAACTGGCCACTAAGATTTTTCTTAAAGGCTATTGTCCAAATGTCGTCCTCAACGAACTACTGAAGTAGGGGTCTCAGAGAGTAGATCTCACAGGCGACAAAGTTTAAAATTGACAAGTTGCTAATGCTAATGTTTTTCTATTTAGATAAAAACCTACCACGCTTAAACTTTGCACGTCATTGTGTGAATACTTTCGATTCGAAGAAATATCCGACATATTTGAACTGTCCGACAATAGCGTCCCATATTCAATTATGTCAAAAAATGGACCGGAAGATACTTCTATCGCTGGGTGGTGGTACACGGTGGGTTGGATTCGGTGATAAGGAACAAGCTGAAAAATTTGCTGAGAATTTATGGAATTTGTTTTTGGGCGGAACTGCGCCCTTAAGAACTTTCGGAACGTAAGTATATATTTACTGTCAGTTTATAACTTCTAGAGTTCTTTTCCTCTAAGTATCAGCCAGAGGTTTAATTTATTGTTCACCTATGGCGTGTAAAACGGAGGTTTTCAAGATCCATATATCTCACAAAGTCAAACATGTTGAAATTCTACTTTCATATTCATAGTGCCGTGTTGGATGGAATTAACCTGGATATTCGACTCGGTCGAAGCTCGTGGTTTCCGGAATTCGTCGTCAAATTGCGCGAATTGATGAATTCCGATAAGAGCGGCAAAAAGTATATGTTGACCGCAAGCCCTGTATGTAAATACCCACATCACTCATTAGGCGATACATTCAAGACACATAGCGAGCTATTTGATCAACTCTATGTAAGCTTTGATGATCCAAGTTGCTATGTCAAATCTTCCGAAAAGTTCATTCCAACCTTAAAACAATGGTTGCGACTTCCTGGTCCTGATATTTTATTTGGAATGCCGTCTCACCTTAATGCCGCTTATCATAAAAACAGCTTCCTGACGAGAGAAGAAATGAAATCATTTATCAGAGTAAGTACATTAATTCAATTTTAGCCATACCGTGAGCTCAAATGAGTTTTTACGGAGCTAATTTCCAACCCGAAGGTTGTTCATCCCTGTTGCCTATGAGTAGCGAAAACAAAACATCTTTCCAATGTTGATAGAATTAAGGGACTCGTAAGATTCATACATAATCAGGATAATATGCAATACTGACTACGAATTATTCCTTGCTTGCGGACCGAAAAGTATCATTTAAGTTTAATCCAATTGGTTACAAGGTTCGTGAGTATTATCAGATATCTAGCATGATTTCCAATAAAAATTAATAACTTTCTATAAAACGAAGAGAACAAGCTCTTTCATTTTGGTAAACTCAAATTCTCCAGTATATTCTGTTTGTTATCGGATACTTGTCAATAAAACTTCATACTTCTTTTCCGTAGATCTATCTCTCCTCACACAAGCGTATCAAAGGCATTGCTCTCGACGATTTGAGTTGGGATGACCTCAATGTTGAAGGCGGAAAACGCTACAGTGATTACATAGGCGAAATAATCAAACCAAGGGCGTATGCCACAAGTCCACCGCCCACCAAGGGAAAAGATGGAGATCAGAATAAAAAGAAGAAATCCAAAGGTATGTAAACAAGAGACCTCGTTCCCAGCTCTCTAGACCCAGTTTCCGGTCAACCTCGTCACTAGGCTTCTCTTCATTTACCGCTTTGTTTTGATCTCCATAATTAAACCCTTTTGTCGTACCGTATTGCCTCGATTAAGCGCACCCTGGTAAAAACGCCCCTCTCGAATTAGCGCCCACCCAAGAGCCTCAGAAATGTAATGAGCGCCCGCGCGCTTAATCGAGGCGTTAGGGTACTTGAAATACTACCAAAACATCGAGGGTAATCTTCTATCGAACGAGGGTAACGACATCATGAGAGTGAACGACTATACCA
>JANSTP010092563.1:0-13413 GCA_025330745.1 Cladonema radiatum | reverse complement strand
TGCCCCCAAATTTATGCTGACGTCATCACATTACGGATGACGTCATCATTTGTTCGACATGGTAAGCGAAAAAAGACTATTTTCTAGGTTTCGGGGGTGGTGTTACAAAAATGACTGTAAATTCTTATAGGAGCATGCTTTAGACCTAATATTTGGTCTGAATGTTTGTTTTATACTACTTTCTAAATAAAAATTCTCAAAAAGGTCATTAATGTCCTATTTTCAAAAAAAAAATTTGGTGGGGGTCAAAAATGGCTATTTTTTGGCCAAAATGTCGGCGACAACTCGAATGCTGTTACCCCCTGGGGGCTCAAACTCTGCCCAAAACTCCACAAAAATGTTGAAAAATCATTAGAACTTAAAGTCAAGAAAATATTAAAGTAACGGGTTTTTCCTAAAAACTCCACAGAAAAAAGTTTACAGGGGGGGCGGAATCTGCCCCCCCCCATGACAAGTAGGGTTAAAACAAAGTACTTTAAGATTATTAGGTATTTCAGGAAAATTGGGCCAGAAAACAGGATTTTGGCCCAAAATGACACCGAAAAATGACCTACCGGACCTTTAAAAGGGCGTGGCCATGTCAAAAGTGGGCGTGGTCAACAAAAACTTTTTTCATGCAAATGTTCCTATATAAAATTTGTACAAAGTCACAAAATTTTAAGGCAAAAGCATTGTTAGTTTTAGAGTTATTCAAGAAAAACCGACAGGGGGGGGCGGAATCAGCCCCCCCCTCAGGTAAAATAGGGTTAAACGTCTTCTTAGCTGGGTTAGACGTATTCTAAAGTCTTTAAACATTGTTAGAGACAGTGTAGAACTGTTTAAACAGCTTCTAATATATGTTAAACCAATTTAAAGCCAGTAATACTGCTTCAAAACACTTCGCAACGCTGTTGTATTCAATAAAACGGCGTCAAACGTGCTTTTAGCAGGTTTAGACTTACTCTAAAGCCTTTAAACATTGTTAGAGACAGTTTAAATCTCTTTAAACAGCTCCTAACATATGTGAAGCCAGTTTAAAAACAGTAAAACAGCTTTAAAATGCATTTCGACGATCTTAAACTCAATAAAACGGCTTTAAACGTGTTTTTAGCAGGTTTAAACGTATTCTAAATCCTTTAAACATTGTTAGAAACAGGGTAGAACTTTTTAAACAGCTTCTAACATATGTGAAGCCAGTTTAAAAGCGGTAAAAAAGCTTTAAAACGCTTCACGACGCTGTTAAACTCAATAAAGCGGCTTTTAACGTGTTTTTAGCAGGTTTAAACGTATTTTAAAGCCTATAAACAATGTTAGAGACAGTGTAAAGCTGTTTAAGCAGCTTCTACCATATGTTAAGCCATTTAAAAAGCAGTAAAACAGCTTTAAAACGCTTCGCCACGCTGTTAAACTCAATAAAACGGCTTTAGACGTGTTTTTAGCAGGTTTAGACGTATTTTAAAGCCTTTAAACATTGTTAGAGACAGTGTAGAACTGCTTAAACAGGTTCTAACATATGTTAAACCAATTTAAAACCAGTAATACAGCTTCAAAACACTTCGCGACGCTGTTGAATTCAATAAAAAGACTTCAAATGTGTTTTTAGCAGGTTTAGACTTACTCTAAAGCCTTTAAACATTGTTAGAGACAGTGTAAAGCTGTTTAAACAGCTACTCACATCTGTGAAGCCAGTTTAAAAGCAGTAAAACAGATTTAAAAATCTTCGCCAGGCTGTTAAACTCAATAAAACGGCTATAAACGTGTCTTTACCATATTTAAACGACTTCAAAAGCCTTTAAACATTGTTACAGACAGTTTAAATCAGTTTAGCAGCTTCTAACATTTGCGAAGCCAGATTAAAAGCGGTAAAAAAGCTTTAAAACGCTTCACGACGCTGTTAAACTCAATAAAGTGGCTATTAACGTGTCTTTAGCATGTTTAAACGTATTTTAAAGACTTTAAACATTTTTAGAGACAGTGTAAAGCTGCTTGAGCAGCTTTTACCATATGTTAAGCCCGTTTAAAAGCAGTAAAACAGATTCAATACGCTTCGCCACGCTGTTAAACTCAATAAAACGGCATTAGACGTGTTTTTAGTAAGTTAAGACGTATTCTAAAGGCTTTAAAGATTGTTAGAGACAGTGCAAAACTGTTTAAACAGCTTCTAACATATGTGAAGTCAGTTTAAAAGCAGTAGACCAGCTTGAAAACGCTTCGCAACGCTGTTAACCTCAATAATACGGCTTTAAACGTGTATTTGGCAGGTTTAAACGTATTTTAAAGCCTTTAAAGTTTGTCAGAGACAGTGTAGAACTGTTTAACCAGCTTCTAACATATGTTAAACCAATTTAAAACCAGTAACACAGCTTCAAAACACTTCGCGACGCTGTTGAATTCAATAAAAAAGCTTCGAAAGTGTTTTTAGGAGGTTTAGACTTACTCTAAAGCCTTTAAACATTGTTAGAGACAGTGTAAAGCTGTTTAAACAGCTTCTCACATCTGTGAAGCCAGTTTAAAAGAAGTAAAACAGATTTAAAACACTTCGCCTGGCTGTTAAACTCAATAAAACGGCTGTAATCGTGTTTTTAGCATTTTTAAACGAATTCTAAAGCCTTTAAACATTGTTAGAGACAGTATAAATCTGTTTAAACAGCTTCTAACATATGTGAAGCCAGTTTAAAAGCGCTAAAACAGCTTTAAAATGCTTCGCCACGCTGTTAAACTCGATAAAACGACTTTAAACGTGTTTTCAGCACGTTTAAACGTATTCTAAATACTTTGAACTTTGTTAGAGACAGTGTAAAACTGTTTAAACATTTTCTAAAATATGTGAAGCTAGTTTATAAGCAGTCAAACAGCTTTAAAACGCTTTGCGACGCTCATAAACTCAATAAAACGGCTTTAAACATGCTTTTAGCAGGTTTGAAGGTATTCTAAATCCGTTAAACTTTGTTATAGACACTGTAGAACTGTTAAGACAGCTTCTAACATATGTGAAGCCAGTTTAAAAGCGGTAAAAAAGCTTTAAAACGCTTCACGACGCTGTTAAATTCAATAAAACAGCTTTAGACGTGTTTTTAGCAGGTTTAACCGTATTGTAAAACCTTTAAACATTGTTAGAGACAGTGTAAAGCTGTTTAAACAGCTGCTACCATATGTTATACCAATTTATAACCAGTAATACAGCTTTAAAACACTTTGCGACGCTGTTGAACTCAATAAAACGGCTTTAAACGTGCTTTTAGCAGGTTTAGTCGTATTTTAAAGCCCTTAAACATTGTTAGAGACAGTGTAAAGCTGTTTAAACAGCTTCTAACATATGTGAAGCAAGTTTAAGAGCAGTAACACAGCTTTAAAATGCTTTGCGACGCTCTTAAACTCAATAAAACGGATTTAAACGTGTTATTAGCTGCATTGGACGTATTCTAAAGCCTTAAAACCTTGTTAGAGACAGTGTAGAACTGATTAAACAGCTTCTAACTTATGTTAAGCCAATTTAAAACCAGTAATACAACTTCAAAATACTTCGCGACGCTGTTAAACTCATTAAAACGGCTTTAAACGTGTTTTTTAGCAGGCTTAGACATATTTTAAAGCATTTAAACATTGTTACAGTCAGTGTAGAACTGTTTAAACAGCTTTTAATATATGTGAAGCTTGTTTAAAAGCGGTAAAGAAGCTTTAAAAGGCTTCACGACGCTGTTAAACTCAATAAAGTGGCTTTTAACGTGCTTTTAGCAGGTTTAGACGTATTCTAAAGGCTTTAAACTTTGTTAGAGACAGTGTAAAACTGTTTAAACAGCTTCTAACATATGTGAAGCCAGTTTATAAGCAGTAGACCAGCTTGAAAACGCTTCGCAACGCTGTTACCCTCAATAAAATGGCTTTAAACGTGTTTTTAGCAGGTTTAGACGTATTCTAAAGCCTCTAAACATTGTCAGAGACAGTGTAGAACTGTTTAAACATCTTCTAACATATGTGAAGCCAGTTTAAAAGCGGTAAAACAGCTTTCAAATGATTTGCCACGCTGTCAAACTCAATAAAACGGCTTTGAAAGTAATGTTACCAGGTTTAAACGTATTTTAAATCTTTTAAACTTTGTTAGAGACAATGTAGAACTGTTTAAACAGCTTCTAACATATGTGAAGCCAGTTTAAAAGCGGTAAAACAGCTTTTAAAGGATTTGCCACGCTGTCAAACTCAATAAAACGGCTTTGAACGTATTTTTAGCAGGTTTAAACGTATTTTAAATCCTTTAAAATTTGTTAGAGACAATGTAGAACTGTTTAAACAGCTTCTAACATATGTGAAGCCAGTTTAAAAGCGGTAAAACAGCTTTAAAACACTTCGCGATGCTGTTAACCTCAATAAAATGGCTTTAAACGTGTTTTTAGCAGGTTTAGACGTATTCAAAAGCCTCTAAACATTGTCAGAGACAGTGTAGAACTGTTTAACCAGCTTCTAACAGATGTTAAACCAATTTAAAGCCAGTAATACAGCTTTAAAACACTTCGCGACGCTCTTAAACTCAATAAAACGGCTTTAAATGTGTTTTTTTTTCTTCAGGTTTAGACGTTTTCTAAAGGCTTTAAACATTGTTAGAGACAATGTAAAACTGTTTAAACAGCTTCTAACATATGTGAAGACAGTTTATAAGCAGTACACCAGCTTGAAAACGCTTTGCAACGCTGTTAACCTCAAAAAAATGGCTTTAAACGTGTTTTTAGCAGGTTTAGACGTATTCTAAAGCCTCTAAAGATTGTCAGAGACAGTGTAAAACTGTTTAACCAGCTTCTAACATATGTTAACCCAATTTAAAGACAGTAATACAGCTTTAAAACACTTCAAGACGCTGTTGAACTTTTATTGTTGAACTCAATAAAACGGCCATAAACATTTTTTTTAGCATTTTTAAACAAATTCTAAAGCCTTAAAACATTGTTATAGACAGTTTAAATCTGTTTAAACAACTTCCAACATATGTGAATCCAGTTTTAAAGCGGTAAAACAGCTGTAAAATGCTTTGCGACGCTCTTAACCTCAAAAAAACAGCTTTAAACGTGTTTTTAGCTGGTTTAGACGTATTCTGAAACCTTTAAACATTGTTAGAAACAGAGTAGGAGTGTTTAAACAGCTTTTAACATATGTGAAGCCAGTTTAAAAGCGGTAAATCCGCTTTAAAAAGCTTCGCCACGCTGTCAAACTCAATAAAACGGCTTTAAACGTGTTTTTAGCAGGTATAGACGTATTTTAAAGCCTTTAAACATTGTTACAGACAGTGTAAAACGGTTTAAACATTTTCTAATATATGTTAAGCCAGTTTAAAAGCAGTAGAACGGCTTTAAAACGCTTTGTGACGCTCTTAAAATTAATAAAACGGCTTTAAACGTGTTTTTTTTGCAAGTTTAGACGTATTCTAAAGCCTTTAAACAATATTAGAGACAGTGTAGAAGTGTTTAAACAGCTTCTAACATATGTCAAGCCAGTTTAAAAGATGTAAAACAGCTTTAAAACGCTTTGCGACGCTGTTAAATTCAATAAAACGACTTTAAACGTGTTTTTATCTGATTTAGACGTATTCTAAAGCCTTTAAACATTGATATAGACAATGTAAAACTGTTCAAACAGCTTCTAACATATGTAAAACCAGTTTAAAAGCAATAAAACACCTTTAAAGCGCTTCGCAACGCTCTTAATCTCAATAAATTGGCTTTAAACGTGTTTTTGGCTTGTTTAGACGTATTCTAAAGCCTTTAAACATTGATAGAGACAGTGTAAAACTGTTTAAACAGCTTCTAACATATGTGAAGCCAGTTTACAAGCAGTAAAACAGCATTAGAACGCTTGACGACGCTGTTAAAATCAATAAAGCGGCTTTAAACGTGTTTTTGGCAGGTTTCGACGTATTCTAAAGCCTTTAAGCATTGTTAGAGAAAGGTTAAATCTGTTTAAACAGCTTCTAACATATGTAAAGACAGTTTAAAAGCAATAAAACAGCTTTAAACTGCTTGTGACGCTCTTAAACTCAATAAAACGGCTTAAAACGTGCTTTTAGCTTATATAGACGTATTCTAAAGACTTTGAACATTGTTACAGACAGTGAAGAACTGTTCAAACAGATTCATGTTAAACCAATTTAAAGCCAGTAATACAGATTTAAAGCGCTTCGCAACGCTCTTAAACTCATTAAAACGGCTATAAACGTGTTTTTAGCTTGTTTAGACGTATTCGAAAGCCTTTAAGCATTGTTAGAGACAGTTTAAATCTGTTTAAACAGCTTCTAACATATGTGAAGCCAGTTTAAAAGCAATAAAACAGCTTTAAAGCGCTTCTCAACGCTCTTAAACTCAATAAAACGGCTTTAAACGAGCTTTTAGCTTGTTTAGACGTATTCTAAAGCCTCTGAACATTGTTAAAGACAGTGAAGATCTGTTTAAACAGATTCTAACATATGTTAAGCCAATTTAAAACCAGTAATACAGCTTTAAAGCGCTTCGCAACGCTCTTAAACTCAAGAAAACGGCTTTAAACCTGTTTTTAGCTGGTTTAAACGTATTCTAAAGCCTTTGAACAATGTTAGAGACAGTGTAGAACTGTTTAAACAGGTTCTAACATATGTAAAGCCAGTTTAAAAGCAGTAAAACAGCTTTAAAGCGCATCGCAACGGTGTTAAACTCAATAAAACTGCTTTAAACGTGTCTTTAGCAGGTTTATCCGTATACTATAGGCTTTAAACATTGTCGGAGACAGTCTAAAGATGTTTATAAAGCTTCTAACATATGTGAAGCCAGTTTAAAAGCAGTAAGACAGCTTTAAAAGGTTTCGCGGCGCTGCTAACTTCAATAAAACGGATTTTGACGTGTTTTTAGCAGGCTTAGACGTATTCTAAGGCCTTTATACATTGTTAGAGACTGTGTAGAACTGTCTAAACAGCTTCTATCATATGTGCAGCCTGTTTAAAAACAGTAAAACAGCTTTAAATGGCTTTGCGACGCCGCTAACTTCAATAAAACGGCTTTAGACGTGTCTTTAGCAGGTTTAGACGTATTCTAAGCCCTTTAAACATTGTTAGAGACAGTGTAGAACTGTTTAAACATTTTCTATCATATGTGCAGCCTGTTTAAAAGCAGCAAAACAGCTTTAAATGACTTCGCAACGCTCTTAAACTCAATAAAACGGCTTTGAACGTGTTTTTAGCTTTTTTAGACGTATTCTAAAGCCTTTAAAAGTTGTCAGAGTCAGTGTAAAACTGTTTAAACAGCTTCTAACAGATGTGAAGCCAGTTTTAAAGAATTAAAACAGATTTAAAACGCTTCACAACGCTATTAACCTAAATATAACGGCTATAAACATGTTTTTAGCAGGTTTAAACGTATTCTAAAGCCTTTAAACATTGTTAGAGACAGTGTAAAACTGTTTAAACAGCTTCTAACATATGTGAAGCCAGTTTAACAGCAGTAAAACAGCTTTTAAACGCTTTGCGACGCTGTTAAACTCAATAAAACTGCTTTAAACGTGTCTTTAGCAGGTTTAGCTGTATTCTAAAGGCCTTAAACATAGTTGGTGACAGTTTAAAGATGTTTATAAAGCTTCTAACATATGTGAAGTCAGTTTAAAAGCAGTAAAGCAGCTTTATAACTCTTTGCGACGCCGTTAAACTAAATAAAACGGCGTTTTTTGCAGGTTTAAACGCTGCTAGCTTCAATAAAACGGCTTTAAACGTGTTTTTAGCAGGTTTAGACGTATTCTAAGGCCTTTAACCATTGTTAGAGAAAGTGTAAAACTGTTTAAAGAGCTTCTATCATATGTGCAGCGTGTTTAAAAACAGTAAAACAGCTTTAAATGGCTTCTCAACGCTGCTAACTTCAATAAAACGGCTTTAAAAGTGTTTTTAGCTGGTTTAGACGTATTCTAAAGCCTTTAAACATTGTTAGAGACAGTGTAAAGCTGTTTAAACAGTTTCTACGATATGTGAAGTGAGTTTAAAAGCGGTAAAAAAGCTATAAAACGGTTCGCGACGCTCTTAGACTTAATAAAACTGCTTTAAACGTGTTTTTAGCAGGTGTTGACGGATTCTAAAGCCTTTAAACAATATTAGAGACAGTTTAGAACTGTTTAAACAGCTTCTAAGATATGTGAAGCCAGTATAAAAGCAATAAAAACAGCTTGAAACAGCTTGCGACGCTCTTAAACTCAATAAAACGGCTTTAAACGTATTTTTAGATGGTTTAGACGTATTTTAAAGCCTTTGAACATTGTAAGAGACAGTGTAGAACTGTTTAACCCTATCTGGACCGGGCTGTTTTTGATTTCTCAGGACCGGGGGGTTGCAGATTCTGCACCCCCTCCAGAACTCCCGTTCTAGAAGGTATTTTCCGATAGTCTTTTGCACAGAGGAAGACCAACCTATAAGGAACAAAATGAGCCCAAAATGGTTTTGTGACGTCATTTGTAAATGATGACGTCATCGTTTCCCCTAATTCAGATCCGAAAATAGGGAAAAATGGCTAAAAACCTTTAAATGCAAATAAAATTAGAACGAAAAAAGCTTTTAACATGCGGTTTTCACCAAAATGCCACATTTTGGATGTAGTTTCATATACCATACGAATTTTTGATAAATCATGCTGAAAGTTAGGTTTTTGGGCTTTTCCTGGAAAAAATATGAGCGACGGGCGTCCGAAAAATGCCCGCCATGGTCGCTGTCCTTAATATTTTCTAAAAAATTTTTCACAAAAATAATTGTTAAAAAATTTTAGGAAAAGACACAAAAAATTACGGCTCTATCTATAACACAAACGGAGCTATTTTAGGAAAACCAGCAGGGGATGGGCGGAATCCGCCCCCCCCCCCGGTCCAGATAGGGTTAAACAGCTTCTAACATATGTTAAACCAAGTTAAAACCAGTAATACAGCTTTAAAACACTTCACGACGCCGTTGAACGCAATAAAACGGCTTTAAACGTGTTTTTAGCAGCTTTAGACGTATTCTAAAGCCTTTAAACATTATTAGAGACAGTGTAAAAATGTTTAAACAGCTTCTATCATATGTGCAGCCTGTTTAAAAGCAGTAAAACAGCTTTAAATGGCTTCGCGACGCTGCTAACTTCAATAAAACGGCTTCAAACGTGTTTTTAACAGGTTTAAACGTATTCTAAGGCCTTTAAACATTGTTAGAGACAGTGTAAAAATGTTAAAACAGATTCTAACATATGTGAAGCCAGTTTAAAAGAGGTAAAAAAAGCTTTAAAACGCTTTGCGATGCTGTTAAACTCAATAAAACGGCTATTAACGTTTCTTTAACTGCTTTAGACGTATTCTAAAGCCTTTAAACATTGTTAGAGACAGTGTAAAGCTCTTTAAACAGCTTCTACGATATGAGAAGCGAGTTTAAAAGCGATAAAAAAGCTATAAAACTCTTCGCGACGCTCTTACACTTAATAAAACTGCTTTAAACGTGTTTTTAGCAGGTTTCAACGTATTCTAAAGCCTTTAAACAATGTTAGAGACAGTGTAAAACTGTTTAAGCAGCTTCTAAAATATGTGAAGCCAGTTTAAGAGCAGTAAAGCAGCTTTAAAATGTTTCGCGGCGCTCCTAACTTCAATAAACCGGCTTTAGACGTGTTTTTAGCAGGTTTAGACGTATTCTAAGGCCTTTAAACATTGTTAGAGACAGTGTAGAACTGTTTAAACAGCTTCTATCATGTGTGCAGCCTGTTTAAAAGAAGTAAAACAGCTTTAAGTGGCTTCGCGACGCTGCTAACTTCAATAAAACGGCTTGAAACTTGTTTTTAGCTTGTTTAGACGTATTCTAAAGCCTTTAAGCATTGTTAGAGACATTTTAAGTCTGTTTAAACAGTTTCTAACATATGTGAAGCCATTTATAAAGCAATAAAACAGCTTTAAACTGCTTGCGACGATCTTAAACTCAATAAAACTGCTTAAAACGTGTTTTTAGCTGGTTTAGACGTATTCTAAAGCCTTTAAACATTGTTGGAGACAGTGTAGAACTGTTTAATCAGCTTCTAACATATGTTAAACCAATTTAAAACCAGTAATACAGCTTTAAAGCGCTTTGCCACGCTCTTAAACTCAATAAAACAGCTTTAATCGTGTTTTTATTGGTTTAGACGTATTCTAAAGCCTTTGAACAATGTTAGAGACAGTGTAGAACTGTTTAAGCAGGTTCTAACATATGTAAAGCCAGCTTAAAAGCAGTAAAACAGCTTTAAAGCGCATCGCAACGGTGTTAAACTCAATAAAACTGCTTTAAAAGTGTCTTTAGCAGGTTTAGCCGTATACTATAGGCTTTAAACATTGTCGGAGACAGTTTAAAGATGTTTATAAAGCTTCTAACATATGTGAAGCCAGTTTAAAAGCAGTAAAACAGCTTTTAAAGGTTTCGCGGCGCTGCTAACTTTAATATAACGGATTTTAACGTGTTTTTAGCAGGTTTAGACGCATTCTAAGGCCTTTAAACATTGTTAGAGACAGTGTAGAACTGTCTAAACAGCTTCTATCATATGTGCATCCTGTTTAAAAACAGTAAAACAGCTTTAAATGGCTTTGCGACGCCACTAACTTCAATAAAACGGCTTTAGACGTGTCTTTAGCAGATTTAGACGTATTCTAAGGCCTTTAAACATTGTTACAGACAGTGTATAACTGTTTAAACATTTTCTATCATATGTGCAGCCTGTTTAAAAGCAGCAAAACAGCTTTAAATGGCTTCGCAACGCTCTTAAACTCAATAAAACGGCTTTGGATGTGTTTTTAGCTTCTTTAGACGTATTCTAAAGCCTTCAAAAGTTGTCAGAGACAGTGTAAAACTGTTTAAACACCTTCTAACATATGTGAAGCCAGTTTTAAGGAATTAAAACAGATTTAAAACGCTTCACGACGCTATTAACCTAAATATAACGGCTATAAACATGTTTTTAGCAGGTTTAAACGTATTCTAAAGCCTTTAAACATTGTTAGAGACAGTGTAAAGCTGTTTAAACAGCTTCTACGATATGTGAAGCGAGTTTAAAAGCGGCAAAAAAGCTATAAAACGGTTCGCGACGCTCTTAAACTTAATAAAACTGCTTTAAACGTGTTTTTAGCAGGTTTTGACGTATTCTAAAGCCTTTAAACAATATTAGAGACAGTGTAGAAGTGTTTAAACAGCTTCTAACATATGTGAAGCTAGTTTAAAAGCGGTAAAACAGCTTTAAAACGCTTCGCCACGCTGTCAAACTCAATAAAACGGCTTGAAACTTGTTTTTAGCAGGTTTAAACGTATTTTAAATCCTTTAAAGTTTGTTAGAGACAGTGTAGAACTTCGCGACGCTGCTAACTTCAATAAAACGGCTTTAAACGTAGTTTTAACAGGTTTAGACGTATTCTAAGGCCTTTAAACATTGTCAGAGACAGTGTAAAATTGTTGAAACATATTCTAACATATGTGAAGCCGGCTTAAAAGCGGTCAAAAAAGCTTTAAAACGCTTTGCGATGCAGTTAAGCTCAATAAAACGGCTTTTAACGTGTTTTTAGCTGGTTTGGACGTATTCTAAAGCTTTTAAACATTGTTACAGACAGTGTAAAGCTGTTTGAACAGCTTCTACGATATGTGAAGCGAGTTTCAAAGCGGTAAAAAAGCTATAAAACGATTCGCGACGCTCTTAAACTCAATAAAACGGCTTTAAACGTGTTTTTAGCTGGTTTAAACGTATTCTAAAGTCTTCAAAAATTGTCAGAGATAGTGAAAAACTCTTTAAACAGCTTCTAACATATGTGAAGCCAGTTTTAATGAATTAAAACAGATTTAAAACGCTTCACGACGCTATTAACCTAAATATAACGGCTATAAACATGTTTTTACCAGGTTTAAACGTATTCTAAAGACTTTAAACATTGTTAGAGACCGTGTAAAACTGTTTAAACAGCTTCTAACATATGGGAAGCCAGTTTAAAAGTAGTAAAACAGCTTTAAAACGCTTCGCGACGCTGTTAAACTCAGTAAAACTGCTTTAAACGTGTCTTTAGCATGTTTAGACGTATACTAAAGGATTTAAACATTGTTGGAGACAGTTTAAAGATGTTTATAAAGCTTCTATAATATGTGAAGCCAGTTTAAAAGCAGTAAAGCAGCTTTAAAATTCTTTGCGACGTCATTAAACTCAATAAAACTGCGTTTTTTGCAGGTTTAAACGTATTCTAAAGCCTTTAAACAATGTTAGAGACAGTTAAGAACTGTTTAAACAGCTTCTAACACATGTTAAACCAATTTAAAACCAGTAATACAGCTTCAAAACACTTCGCGACGCTGTTTAACTCTATAAAACGGCAATAAACGTGTTTTTAGCATTTTTAAACGAATTCTAAAGCCTTTAAACATTGTTAGAGACAGTTTAAATCTGTTTAAACAGCTTCTAACATATGTGAAGTCAGTTTAAAAGCGGAAAAACAGCTTTAAAATGCTTTCCGACGGTCTAAATCTCAATAAAACGGCTTAAACGTGTTTTTAGCAGGTCTAGACGTATTCTAAAGCCATTAAACATTGTTAGAGACAGTGTAGAAGTGTTTAAACAGCTTCTAACATATGTGAAGCCAGTTTAAGAGCGGCAAAACAGCTTTAAAACGCTTCGCCACGCTGTCAAACTCAATAAAACGAATTGAAACGTGTTTTTAGCTGGCTTAGACGTATTCTAAAGCCTTTAGACATTGTTAGAGACAGTGTAGAAGTGTTTAAAGAGCTTCTAACATATGTGAAGCCAGTTTAAAAGCGGTAAAAAAGCTTTAAAACGCTTTGCCACGCAGTCAAACTCAATAAAACGGCCTGAAACGTGTTTTTAGCAGGTTTGAACGTATTTTAAATCCTTTAAATTTTCTTAGAGACAGTGTAGAACTGTTTAAACAGCTTCTAACATATGTGAAGCCAGTTTAAAAGCGGTAAAACAGCTTTAAAACACTTCGCGACGCTGTTAAACTCAATAAAACGGCTATTAACGTTTCTTTATCTGCTTTAGACGTATCTTAAAGCCTTTAAACATTGTTAGAGACAGTGTAAAGCTCTTTAAACAGCTTCTACGATATGAGAAGCGAGTTTAAAAGCGGTAAAAAAGCTATAAAACTCTTCGCGACGCTCTTACACTTAATAAAAGTGCTTTAAACGTGTTTTTAGCAGGTTTCAACGTATTCTAAAGCCTTTAAACAATGTTAGAAACAGTGTAAAACTGTTTAAGCGGCTTCTAAAATATGTGAAGCCAGTTTAAGAGCAGTAAAGCAGCTTTAAAATGTTTCGCGGTGCTCCTAACTTCAATAAAACGGCTTTAGACGTGTTTTTAGCAGGTTTAGACGTATTCTAAGGCCTTTAAACATTGTTAGAGACAGTGTAGAAGTGTTTAAACAGCTTCTAACATATGTGAAGCCAGTTTAAAAGCGGTAAAACAGCTT
>JANSTP010092452.1:0-13413 GCA_025330745.1 Cladonema radiatum | reverse complement strand
GGAGACATACTTGGGCATGATTTTTTTTTCAAAATGTGTGTTGGTAAATTTTATGAAAAGTCACCAAGTATAAGGCAAAAATCCATTATCGTTCAAATGTTACGAAACAAAAACTACCAGGGGGGAGGGGCACATTGTGCCCCCCCCCGGGGTGAATAGGGTTAAAAAACTAAAATGTCAGATATAATGGTGATCTTTTTGTCATAAGCACACCGGTGGAGTTTAAAGAAAAGCACTTGATAGAAGTCCAGTTAAAAGAAAAACTTATCAAAAGAAAGCTGTTAAAAGAATTGTCGTTCAATTTGATTTATAGTTTTTTAAAAAAGTATTTAACTTTGAATAATTGAGATACTGGTACTTTTATAATACAGTAAAAGTATTTCAGTAATATGACGTGTAGGTACATACGACAACATATAAAAATGAGCGGATTCCAAAGATTTCCTTTGACGGAAATCAAAAATTTGGATTTAAATTATAAAGCATATAGAACACTTAAAATTTGGGAATCCATTACGAATCGGACCCGGAACTGGATCTAGACCCACAGACAAACCGGACCCTTACCACTCGACCTTGGAAAAATCAGACCTACCTATATAGATTGATGACCAGATTTTCTAAAAAATTTTCTTTCATTTTGTTACTTTTTATTTAAAATAATTCTTATCCACCTTTCTCAACATTAGTGTAGGTCCTTGTCTATTAAAAACCATTCAACAAGCTTAAAGACTGTTGTTTAAGTTAAAATGGGATGCCAAGGTAGTAAAAATGGGAAATATTCAGGGTTGCATATTTTCCCTCTCTTTAGTTGGATTTTGCTGTCATCGCATTTAAATGTTCAAAATTTTTAAAAAGTGTTTACTCCAAATTAAAGAGCTTCGTGAGTGGAGCGAAAACATATAAAAGTTATACTTTAGATATGCTAATTTGAAAGCATACGCAAATGTGGTAGCAGAATTTTAAATTTTCAGTTCATTCAAATTCGAATCAATAAATTTGATCAATGATCAATTGAGTAAAATATTCTGATTTTTCAAAATTTTTCTTCCTTTGAAAGTGAATTCAAGAAAAGACACCTGCCGATTGAATAAAAATTTTTTTTAAAAAAAACCTTTCTGGATGATTTAAAGATGGTTATGTGTATAGAATGGTTATATCTAAAACTACATACCAGTGCAATACGAAGGAGATACGAGTACAAGCGACTACATAAGATTGAGATACGAATACATAAGAGGAGTGAAATACAAATGCGATACGACTACATACCAGTGCGATACGAGTGAGATATGAGTACATACGAGTGTATGAATGAGACACCAGTAATTTATCCTTGCGGACAATCTATAATGATCATATTGGGTAGAGGGGTCATAGGCCAAATTTTTTATTTTACCCTTCCCTTTCTGCCAATTCTCTTGTCTATAAAATGGCCCAGTCTCCTGAAAATCGGGTGACCCTAAAAATAGACAGGCATTTTTCTACACTGAAATTATCAAGTGTCTTAAAATAATACTAAGTACCTTAAACACTAATGATCTATGTGACCTTTCTGATTCATATTGTTACTATCAATACTGCATCTTATTTCATGCTTAAATTTTAAAAGGTCATAAATCTGTTTGGATCTCTCCTCTTTTTACTCAATTCTTATCTCTGGGATTTCCCCTTTTATTTCAAATTAGGTATCTCCCCTATTTTGCAAATTTTAAAGCCTCAAGTTCCTCATTATGGGCCATCCCAAAAAATAGGTGTTAATTTATTTGATAAATGCGAAGAAAAATTTACCAAGAAAGTAAAATTTACCAATTTTCAGCACATTGTAGTTAACTGCAGAATAAACCACACCTTTAGAATAATGAAACTTCCATGGAACACTCCTTATTAGAGTATAATTACGTGCAGCAATACTAAGAAACAATTAAGACGCAATAAACAATAAACAGAATGCGAGTGATATAAATACAGGGAATACTAATGTTAAAATATCACAGAACCTTTCAGTCTCTCAAATAAGCTAAGAGCTTTCGTCTAGAAAATAAATTACTTATCACTTAAATAACGTATTGGTCTCAAAAGGTTTCTAAAAATTTCCAAAAACATACACGGTAAACCTGTTAAAACGGCCACCTCTATAAGAAGATCTCCTGTCTATAAAGACTACAAGTTCTTGGTCCCAAAATGGCATTTTTTTTATTATTTTGAACCTGTATATGAAAATCACTTGTCTATACAGTCTTTTTTTTACGGTCACTAGAGTGCTCGTCTTCTTTAGTCTTCGCTGTACAACACTTCTCCAAAAAATTAATATCATTCTTAAAGAACTTATGCTGTTACTTTTTCTTTAGTGATTTATATGCATTTTTTGTTTTATTCATTTTTTATATTTTTTTGGAAACATTGTTTTCACAAAACATTGGGGTAATGCCTGTGTCGGTACTTAATGCTCCTAAGAAAATTCAACTATTGTACCATATGGTTTTTTTAATCGGCTTAGTGCAGGCTATGGAGGAGAGTTTGGTAAAATTAATCTCCACCTTACCCCACCCTATACTACATGAACACCTCAGATTGTAGCATATAGGTTGAAGTTTTATTGGTCAAAGTTTCGTTACTATTGGCTCTGTATAGGTACATTCTTAAACAATAAATCGCACTCGTATGTACTTGTATTTCATTCGTAAATCGCACTCCTATCTCATTCGTATCTCATTTATACACACGTATGTACTTGTATCTCACTCGTATATTCTCGTATCTCTTTCGTATCGCACTCGTATGTAGCTGTATCGTACTTTTTCTCATTGGTACTGCAATCGTACTCATTTTGAAATTAACATCTTCTATTATATGTTATAACTAATAACAAAAAAAAGGAACATCGAAAACCTGATCACGTTTTTAGTTTAACCCTATTTTAACTAGGCTTTTTTAAACCTAATTTTTTTTTTTTTTTTTGAGGGAGGGAGGTCACTTTGACCCCCTCACAAATTTTAGGGTTTCGTTAATGCTATGACTAAGAAAGTAGACAAGTTGGGGAACAACTCTTACTGACTCAATTCATGCAAAAATTATTTTGATGACGTCACTATAACAATGACGTCATCATTTTTTGAAAAAGCAGTCGAAAAACCTTAAAAATGACGTCATACCGCCGTTTTGACGGCATATATATGACGTCAGGTCAATGTTTTCGATACCTTGAGACATATTAAACGGATTTAGAGTGCAAAATTTCGATATTACCTCCATTGTGAAGAGTTATTAAAATAACAAATATTTGAAAATTCGGAGGTGGTTTTGAGACATGGCTTCTAGACAAAGATGCCGAAATTTTTAGGAGAAAATTTCCTTTTCAGCTTTTTCCTCATAAAAAGTTGTGAAAAGCCACGAAATTTTCCTTGATTGAGAAAAAGATCCAGTTTTGTATAACTTTTATTGTACTAAAACTTCGAATGTTGTATGTAAGAAGAATTGAATTTCTCTAGTTGTAAACAAATTGAAGTGAAGAAACTTGTTACTCAAACGTTAACAAAAGTTTTTCACCCACCCTTTGCCTCAATACCCCCTGCTGAGAGCCATGACGTCAAAGATGACATGACTTTAAGAAAAATTGAATATTTCGAGTTTTAAACAACCTTAAGTGAAAAAACTTGATACACTTGTTGTCCAAAAGTGTAAGGCAACTTTTACACTTACCCTTTGCCTAAATGCCCCCTGCTGAGGGCTCTGATGTCATAAGTCACATGATTTTAATAAAAAATGGGTATTTCCAGTTTTAAATTACCTTGGGTGATGAAACTTGGAACATATGCTATCCAAAAGGCATGAAAAGTTTTGGACCCACCCTTGGCTTCACAGCCCTCTACTAAGGGCTGTAACATCTTGGCTGTCACGTGATTTATTGTTTTCAATTATGATTGCGCAAGTAAACCTTTTACTAATAAGTTTACCGAGAATAAATTTTTTACGTACGATGTGTTTGGCATGTTTAATATTAAATACTTATATTGACTGCTAGTTCCAGCTAAAAGGCTAGTAAAAACTTGAATTATGTGAAATCAGGTTTTCCTTTTCAGCATAACTCTTTAGGTAGAAATGCTCTGTATCGTTGATTTTCATATGATCCTAAAGCTTTCTCTTTCTTAGTCTATTTTGTATCTTAGATACTTCATAAATCAATTAGTATTTTTTAAGGTTATAAATGTGGAATCATTGCTCGGAAACAGAAATTTTTGAAGCGCTAAGCGCTCTAGTTTGAAATACTTTAGTTGAGTTTTGTAGAGGACAGATTGCTCTACAAGAAAAGCTTTATTGGAAATCTCAAAAGAAGACAAATATTTTTGCCAAAAAATTGTTTCCAGAAAAGACAATACAATTTTTTTCATAGATTTTTTCTTCCAGTAGAGCTACTCCGCCTATTTCCATTCAGATATAAATCAAAATGTCAATCAGATTATACTCAAGTAGAGTACAGCATCTTGTGATAAATATTTCAGGAAACCAGGTGCGCATTTTCTTAGGTTAAAAAGGTGTGCAAGTAGGAACCATGTTTGAAAAGTATGAATGAGTTTTTTAACCCTATTAAATCGGGGCTTTTTTGGCTTCGAAAACCTGAGGGGGGGGGGGCGGTTTCCGCCCCGCCCTGGATATTTCGAGAACTACATATGGTACAGTGATCAAACCTCATACATTATTACACCAACCAACCTATTATGTACCTTGGTACCATAATGAGCCTATGACGTCATCGAAATTTGATGACGTCATCATTTTTTTACCGACATGTTGTCGAAAATTGGTGATTCCCAGGTCAAACTTTGAGAAGCTACAAAAAATTAACCAAAAAAGATTTTTTAATGCAGTTTTCACCATTATAATTTCATGCCATTAGGAGTTATACAAGATTTGGGCCCAAAAATTGGATTTTGCCTAAAAATAACCCCAAAAAATGACCTACCGGACCCGCATTTTGGTGTTGCCATTGCAACAATGGGCGTGGTCACCCAATTTTTTTTCATGAAAATGTTCCCAGATAAATTTTGTGTAAAGTCACAAAGATTTTTGGGGACAGCTTTTTTAGTTCTGGAGTTATAATAAAAAAACTACCTTGGAGGCGGAATCCGCCCCCCCCTCGGGTGGAATAGGGTTAAAGAGGCACTATCAGATTTTTTTTTTTTTTTTTTTACATAAATAGAATCTCTAATCGATGCTTATTTCAGGAAATTAATTCCTTATTATGCCAAAAACTGAGAGGGAAAAATTACCGAATATTATTTTTGTACATAAAAATAATATAATCGGTTTTTCGATCACTTTACTTTCCTCATGATGTTTCCATGGCAATTTTCTTCTTCATTATTAATAAAACATTTCAATGTCAAAGGTTAAGTAAAAGAAATAAAAGAAATATTTTTTTTTTTGAAAATAGTCATAAAAGAAATATCTTCTTTTGAAAACAGTATTAACAGAGCGACTCACTTTGACCGACATCTTTTAACGAAAACAGTCTTTTTTTTGGGAAAAGGTCCATTTTCCCCTCCTTTCAAACGGAATTTGGGTTAAAAAAATATTTTTCTGAATACTATGCAAGCTAAGTTTTCCAGTCGGTAAATTAGAAAAAATCTGATAGTGCCTCTTTAAGCTGTCAGTTAAAATGCTTTGTAATTATTTATTTTTGATTAACAAATAATAACATAATTAAATTTAATTAAAAAAGTTATTCAAGTAAAAACTGAAATTTTTTTTTATCAAATGATGTAATTTTCTCAAAATTTCATTTTTTTGTATTTATTCCCTTTGGGTATCCTTAAGCTACTTGTTATACATGAATCATATTATTCAGCTAATGAATCATCCATATGTAAAAAAAATCGTATAGGACCGTTTAACAACCAACCTTACAACTATTTTCCGATCTACAAAATACCACTAAAATACTTTTGAAGTAATCTGAGGCTAATTTGGAAGGAATTAACTCCTTATTTCAATTTTTATAGGTTAATGAGGAAGAAATCTTCAGTCGATTTTGAAGCGCATCCATGTTCAGATTAACAAACAACATTACGCAAACTGGAAAGCAACCATTCACAAATGCGAAAGCAACCTTGTGTTAAGCTGGAAGCAATCATGTGCCAACCTGGAATCAATTTTATGCAAATATGGAAACAACTATGTGCAAATGAGGAAGCATCCATGTGCTAAATTGCAGGCAACTATATGCAAATGTGAAGGCAAACAGGTGTTAATTTGGAAGCAACTATGTGCAGATGTAGAAGCAGCCATGTGCTAATTTGATAGCATCCATGTGGAAATATGGAGGCAAGCATATGTTAATTTGGAAGCAACCATGTGCAAATGTGGAAACCACAATGTGCTAATTTGGAAGCAATGATATGCAAATTTGGAAGCAACCATGTACAAATGTGGAACCAACTATGTGCAAATGGTGGAAAAAAGCATGTGAAAATGTGGAAGCGATTGTGTGCTAATGTGGAAACAGTCATGTTATAATGTGGAAGGAATTGTGTGCTAATTTTGAAGCAACCATGTGCAAATGACTCTGTTTTTTAACTGAGTGTCGGATGGAAAAAGTATTACATGTTTTTAGCCGCCAAAAAGTATTAGGTGGAAATGTCTGACTTAATGTTAACTGGGTTTAGTATCTCGGTCATATGTGCCATTAGCTGCAACGCGATAAAGAAAAACTCAATATAATGCCAATTTATCACAATTTTACATCATTCAAGACTTTTTTTGTGTGTGTGTCGGTCGGAATCGATAAAAAAAGCAATTTTTGACTTTCGAAGCGCATAAATCTTAAAGTGCAAACAGCTGTAATGTCATAAAACGTCTAACATTCTTTCAAGACCTAGTTTCAACGAAGTCATCTCCAATAGATACATTCAAACCGCACGTTATTAAAACAGAATCAAATGAGGAAGCAACCATTTGCAAATTTGGAAGCAATCACGTGCAAATTTGGAAGCAAATATATACTAATTTAAAGCGATGTGAGAATTTGAAGTAGCATAGTGCGCATTGTCTTAAATTTTTTGGTAAAATAATGACTTCATCAAACATCCGAAACACTTTGACAACGCCAATGGCTTTATGACATTATTGTTACACCGCCTAAGTGTTATTTGTCTCCGTACGCAATATTTCAGCAAATTAAGTTGTTACTTTAAAGCACGACTTCGAAATAAAAGAATTAGTTACAGATTGGGAAATACCTAATGTTGAACTGTGTTAATATGGTTACATTACTGCTATTTATATTTGATTTAGTTTGCAATTAATTTTACTTTGATTACAATGAAAATGCTGATATCATCAATTTCTCTAAGCGCTCGCATCTCCTGAAATTGAAATTTTTAGAACATTTTCAGACTATTTGTCTAAAAATCTTTCTCTGTAGAAGAGCAGGGGACTGTGTGTTGAAAAAGAACATTCAAAGATGTTTAGTTTTGGCTCAGCTTATCATTTTGCCGATAACACAAATATATTGTATTTTAGTGACAACTTCAATCAGTTGCAAAAGGTAATAAACAAAGAATGAAAATTCCAGTAGACTGGTTAAGTGCAAATGAAATTTCATTTAATGAGATAAAAATTGAGGTTCTAGTCTTTCACCCTTATGAAAAGCCATTGCCATCTGATTTCTTTATTAATTTGAATTGCTGGAAAATATACCCTAGTTAGTTTGTAAAATATGTTGGTATTTCTATAGATGAGTATTTAAATTGGAAAGTTCATGTACAATTTCTAAGTTTCAAGCTTTCTCAAACCATAGATACTTTATCTAAACTCAGACATTATACATCACCCAATACTTGCGCATCTGTTTACTATGCTCTTTATTATTCGCATTTAATTTGCGGGTGTTAACCTTGCAATACTAAAATAAAGAATTAATTGGCTAACTATGTGTCTTACAAAGAAAAGCGCTGGGTATAATAAGTTTTTCTAATTTAACTGATTCAACAATGCCCTTATTTTGTTTATATAATTTATCGAAAGTTGGTGATATGTTCGATATTGTGTTTATTCATTTTTTTATAAGGTTTGTGAAAACGAAACCCCTCCATCTATTGTCAATCTATTTAACTCTTTCAGTAATTCAAGTTGAAATGAAAAAAGATTGCAGTTACCAGTAGTTAAAACGATTCCTTTTGATACAAGATCTCTAAGAGTGAATGGTGCGTCTTCATGGAACAAAATTTATGAATCCTGCATTGATAAATCAAACATTAATTATCTAAACAAATTAAAAAGTTATCACAAAAGAATGTATCTCGATTCGTACAAATAATCGCTAAATTGATTCTTATGAACTTTGCACTTTTTTGCCTTTTTTGTTCGTTCTCATTCCTTTTTTTTGCTTGTTTTATTTTATTTTTATAGTTATGTTTTTTTTTCTTTAATAGAGGCCCATTAAACTGTGTTTATATTTTGGTGCCTTCAATGAAAGAGTATGTTGCATGGGTTGTCGTAAAATTGTAAATATTAAGTTTATTATTTGATGAAATAAAAATTATCTGTCTATCTATATATCTAGTTGCTTGCGGTTTCAATTTAGCAGCAATTTTCATTTGAAAAAAAACAACATGTTTTTAACCTTATTTACCATGGGCCTCTTTCTATACACCAAAAGCCTAGAGGAGGGTAAAATTACCCCCAACCTTTATTTTATAGCGCCAATTCCCACCCCAAATTTAATAAAACTTACCAAAAATATATAGTATATATTGTGAAAAATAACGTGTATATAGAAAACCGCTGAATAGTAGCACGTGAAAAATTTCCAAGCAGCTGACCAGTTTCTTAAGAAACTGCATATTAAGCAGGCTGCAAATTGATTGGATGATAAGAATCATACGATTCGCATAATTATTTTGCACATGTAAATTTTAGAAAGATTTTTTTTTTGACGAGTGGAGTGGAATATATCTTAGTAGCAAGCACGCGTAGCTTATTTTTAAGAACCCGTATTTTTATTCTTATTTTTTCGAGATCCCGGCTATAATTTTCTCGAAAATATTATGTAAATTAAAAAAAAATACTCAACAGGTCACTTGATGAGGTGAAACGTCATCAAAGAAAAAAAATGCAACGTTTTAAGACGTTTTAGTTTCCTTCCCTAGGTTCTAAGCAAAGCTTTTCAGGAAAAAAATATGGTCGAAATTAATCAAGATTCTAACTGGATTCTATGACATAACAAATGTTGCTACGTTTAGACTCAACACTGCCTTTAAGAGCGCCCCAGAAAAGCAAAAATTAAATTTTTGACATTAAGATCTATATCTTGAACACTACCGGTTACTTTTGAAAGAAACTTTGTATACCAGTAGCAGCGAATGAAATGTACTTAAAAGACTCTTTATTATATGCTTTATTCATGTGATAGAGTGATGACGTCATCAAAACTGTCGAAAACACGTCATTTTTTTTAAAAAAAATGTTGATATCTGCAAAGAATGACACCAGTTTGATAATAATGAAGTCACCTTAATGTCGATATATACTCGTCATGTTGTCGTCTATGTATCGGAGAAAATTCAACCAGGTCTAATATACGCCAGATTATTGAACAAAGAGTTTCTTATTGGGCAAACATCGCTATACTCACCCTGAAAATTGAGCGTGATCAGGGGGAGGAGATGCAAGGGTTCAATTTTTTATACACTTGCATTAACAATTTTTCACAGGGCGTTTGATAGTCGCTATGATAGCAGAGGGAGGGAAACTATGTATAAATGAATCATACATTAGCAGGCAAGTGTGACTTTCATAATAGCTTTTCAAAAGTCTTTAATCAGACTAAAAATGTTTTAAAAGATAATATTACATTTAGCTCTTCTTCATGGGTACTCTTAAATAATCGTGACCATATATGATTCATATCCAGACTTATTACTGTACTTAAAATTGTCGAGAAAAACGTTAGATTTCAGTACTCTCACCGCCATCAGCAATGATATGAATAAATTGGATAAAATGAACAAACAATTTGTTTTAGTTTTAGCATATTTTCATAACAAATTTATTTATATATTTCATTAAAAAAAAAAAAAAAATTATCAATATAAATTTACTTAAATAATACAATAAGGAAAACCAAAAGAAATATCAGGCAAAATGAAAAAGAAAAGAAATAAATGGAGACGGGGATGGGGAAGGGGAATGAGAGACAAGTAAACAATACTTACCAATACAAAACCAGGGATGTAGCTAGAATTTTTAAAGTGTGTATCATATCTGGGTTTCAAAAAATGCTGCCCACGATGGTTGGGTGACGAAAAAACTTTTACATTCGAGATCCCCTAGATTGGCTATTATTGCTATTTCAGACTGTAATTTTGATAATTTTTAATAGTGATTTTTGAGTTATTAATACTGATAATAACCCACATAAACAGGTTTTGTTCAGTAAATACATACTTTTTTTTATGCCGACTTTTTTAGATTCAAACTGTGACTTTAGTTCAATTAATCTTCTCAAATGAAAAACTGAAATACTGCAATTATAGCATGTCATTTTGAAAGTGGTTAGAATTTCCTAGCAAGTTTAAAACAATAAGGAAAATTGCAAATCAAAAGACTGCTATTCTATTAATTTTGAGAGAAAATTACTTTTTTGAATCATGAATAAACTATATAAATATCAGATTTTAAATCTACTTCTGACAACTATTGAATTGTGAAAACTGAAAACAGACTTGGTCAGATATTTTGAAAAAACTTTGAACAAAATTTGAGAAAGTAAAAATAATGCATAAAAAACACACGTTTTCAATCATCGTTTTCTAAACAAAAGGATTTTTCTGCAATCTTGATATATACTATAGATATAAATGAAGTGAGCTTGCCAACTCACAAATTATGTATATATTGCCAATGAAAAAATCATGAAAATTTATTGAAAACAATCAGAAAGAATTTAAATGATTATATATTAATTTCCCATCTAAACTTTCTGATGATAAGCATTTGAATGCATAGCATCTCTGTATGTTTAACTGGTACTCACAATTTGATTGAATAACCAGAAATTACTCCATAAAAAAGTGCAATTTCTATTAGCTATCTGTATATCAGAAAGGAACATAGTTCTGTGAACAGTTGATTTCATGAAGGAGATAAAGAATTTGATGCACTATTTGATGGAGAAAAAGTTCCTAATTTTTGTTTTGACCCGTACGTTAACTAAAAATTTTGAATTGTTGAGACTTTTTGATAATCAACAGATACATTAAAAAAAAGAATGAAAAGTATGACATAAAAGTGGCTCTCCCTTCTAGGAAGAAATATATGATTCAAAGAACTATGACTGAAGAAAGATTACTTTAACCACCTCAAAGGTATTTATAAAATGTTGCTCGCTAAATGCAACTAATAGTTTTGGGATTTACAACTATTTCGACGCTCCTTGGATAATTAGACACCCGAAGCAAAAAGATGCTCGTCATTAGCAAAATGCCATTTCGCTGCTACCACAGGGGAGTGACAAACATGGCATGGTACAGCTGTAATCATGTAAAGCCATATGAGCTAAAACAAACATATCAGTAAATTGATGCTGTTTAAAACTCTGCTGTTTAGAAATCCAGCATCTATGAAGAGTTCAAGCTAGATACAGACTAATAGATTACACACTTCAACTTCAAGTCTGATTCATCAGTTCATCCATTCACTTCACTGTTTCAGTTCCAGGATTTTGCTTTGCGAATATGATCTTGCTTGAACAAAACTGGTTGTCTCACTTATTCATACAAAAACCCATAACGTAGCCAGACTGTCTAATTTGTATCACAGCTATGAGAGTTTGACCGAAAGAAATACGATCTTGATACACTTTTTATGTATCACAGTCTCGATTCCTGAAAATACCGATTGGCGAAATTCAGTTGAAAAAAGCGTATGGAAGTAAGAGAGAATATAAAATGGAGACCTGTAACAGGAGGGTTGTCGTTAAGAATTTTTTAAGGCTTTTTTTTGCCGTTAAGGGTTGCCATGATGCCATGGCATTTATGACGTCATGACTGTTAACATGGGGTTAAATCACGTAATTCAAAACGTCGTTACTCTCATTAAAGGATTTTAGGGGTAGTGGTGAGTATGAAAAATTGCAGGACTCCAAAGGTATCAGCAGTGAAAGTGAAAATCATTTTATATGATTTAGTGATCACTGCCAGTAGTGGGTCTTGGGGTAGGAGTTAGAGTCAAAAGTTATAGAACCGAAGGAGCATCACCAGTGCCAAATTTCATTTGCCTTGGTAAGTTGAACGCCCCCTGGAAAATTGTAGGCTAGTGTCTCGTAATGGAAAAAGTTTTGGAAGCTAGATATGTTCTTTACATACATATTTGTATGCAATTTGCTAAGATGACCAGTGCGAGGCATCTTACAATTTTTATGAAGTAGTAGTAGTAATAGTAGTAGTAGTAGTAGTAGTAGTAGTAGTAGTAGTAGCAGTAGTAGTAGTAGTAGTAGTAGTAGTAGCAGCAGCAGCAGATGTACGTAAATATCGCTGAAACGTAGTAGTAGTAATAGTAGTAGTAGTAGTTGTAGTAGTAGCAGTAGTAGTAGTAGTAGTAGTAGTAGTAGTAGTAGCAGCAGCAGCAGCAGATGTACGTAAATATCGCTGAAACGTTAGAATTTCAGCAGACATGCTTTTCTTGCTTTATAAAGGCAAACGGTAACATGGGAATCACGGTAAACCAATGGGTTCGAGGTAAAGAAGAATTGTGGTTCGAGTGGCACTCGCTATTTGGTTCCGAAACACAACTTTTGAAATTGCACACGAGCTTTGTTAAAGCTAAACATAAACGCTTTTTAATAAAAGGATTTATAAAAATTTTAGTTTCAGACTCCATACAACTCATAAAAGCTCGCCCATCCTAGCAAATTAAAGAAGCCCTATCATTGCTCCTGTAAATTACGGAATATCTCCCTTAGAATAAAGGAAAATGAAAATGAAAATTAAAAATAAGCTAGACAAGTCAATATCGATGTGGCGGATTCGCCCATATAGTTTTTAGCGTCATAGCTACACCCTAACACCCTTAAAAACGCCCATTCTGCAAATTACAGAAGCCTTATTATGGCTCCTGTAAATTACGAAAACTATCTCTTAGAAGAAAGGAAGATGCAAACCAAAATCGAAAATAAGCTACAATTAGTCTCAAAAATATTTGAGACAAACTAAGAAATTGCTCAATTGCTCAAGGCTCATATAGATAAATCGCGCGATAAATCGCTGTCTGTAAAAGTAAAAAATTAGCCGTTTCCTTATGGCTTGTGGTGCTAATTTTCACTGAAAAAGCTTAGAACTGTCTCATAATTTTTGTGCATGCTTGTCTCTAAAAACAGTTTTTTGCATTTTACTAAAAACTGGGACTTTACTTGCA
>JANSTP010092230.1:0-13416 GCA_025330745.1 Cladonema radiatum | reverse complement strand
ATGAAGTATTCAAACTATCCGAGTGTTCCAAAGAAACAAGAGCTAGCTTCCTAAAATTAAACAAGCCTTTCGCTAAGACCTCCAATGGTCAAAAATGTTTGTCTTTCTTAGGCCCTTGTCTCAGGAATGGATTATGCGATGAAATAAAAAGTAAACAGAGCATTAATGCATTTAAACATGCGATTAAGGACAATTACTTTGCTCAGATGAAGACGATTGAATTAAGTGATTTTAGGACCTAGTTCTATTCTCATTTTCATTATTTTTTATTTGTTATTTATTATCCGTATTATTATTTTTTTATTGTTATTTTTCTTTATTTTTCTTTCATTTATATTTCTTTCATTCATTTTTTTCTTTCTTTTTTTCTTTCTTTCTTTCTTTCTTTCTTTATTTATTTATTTATTTTTATTATTTATATTTACCCTCAACTCAAGGGACCACAATGGAAATCTGGACATCTGTCTTGTTTTGTGCCATCCCTGTCACCATTCCCTATTTCTTTTTTTTTTTGTTGTTGTTGTTGTAAATATCGATTTTATTTATTGATTGTTATTTTATAGATTTAACTTGTATTTTTATCTTGGTGACGAAATATACTCACTCACTCACTCACTCACTCACTCTACCCACCTTAGATTTGCCAATGCTGCAAAGTCTATGAAACTTATATCATTTAAAATAGCTGATAAATATTCAAACTTTCGGTTTTGTATAATACCCATTTTCAGAGGTCAGTGACTATTGCAAGACTAAGTCACTGATTTTAGATACATTAACGTCAATACTGTACAGTACTAGCATTAGTACCGTCATGACTGTCATTTAAAGGACAAAATATGGAACATAAACATCATTATCACAATATTTTTATAAACAATTACTCGTATAAAAAGATTTCCGATATATCAGATATCAGACGGCAATAACCATTATTTTTTCCAGATTTTAGCAGAAACTACATTTTGCTTATCTTTAAAATTTTCCCAAGATTAGTAAGACAAGTGATTCCACAAACCTTAAAATACAAGGATGGTTATTTCCGTTCTTTTCTTCAAGCAAACATGCAGTGCCTGACAAGCTTGGGGCAATACTTCCATCAATTGATTCTACTTGCACCGTTTGACTGACGGATGTGTTTTTTAAGACATTTTTTGTTTCGTTAAAGAGATCAGTTGTCTTTTTTGTTTTTTCAATAATGCTCTGATCCAAATTTTCGACAGACACCGAGCCACTTTCAAACAGGATATTTATACGATCGTAAATAGAGTTCTCTAATCCGTTGCTTTTGCTGGAAACAATTTTGTCTTGAACAACTGGGCGTAATGTAATCATAGCTTTAGAATTTTTCAAAGCCTCTATTAATGATTGTGTTTCTTCCTCATTGAGCTCATGCAATGGGAAGTCATCAACAAAAATATATTTTTCATTTAGGTCCGCATTGTTTATTTCCCAGAGTAAAGCGTCGAGAGCTACACTTTCTTCTAAGGTTTTTAAATAGATGTTTTTATAATGAAGATTGTCAATGATTGATTTTAGAAAAGCTGTGCACATATTAGAACAAATCATGTATACATTTTGAGATGGAAAGATTTTGGCTATGGACACCATTTTGTCCAACAAAACAGTTGTTTTTCCAGAGCCAAAACCTCCTTGAATAAAAGTATGTTTAGCATCTGAATTTCTGGCAGAGATTTGATGTGGAGTAAGCATGATATTTTTCGAAAGATTATCATCTTTCAGTAATACAGGAATCTGTTTTGAAGGAACTGTCGCCAAGAAGCTGATTACATTCAGAAAAATAGACTTGACATTCTCAGTGAAATCTATTGAATTCTCTTTTTCTCCTTTTGTTTTAATGTCTGTAATAAAATTATTTTTCAAATGAGATTCAAATTCAAAAAACTCCTTTCGAGTTAATAAATAAGGTTCGCAATCTTTGCATTTTTCTCTCGCTTTATACATAGACAACTTCAAACCATCTGAAACAACAACGTAGGAAACCAAATTCAACCCTGAACTAACAAGAAAGTCTTTATACAATCTGGTGAATATTTCCATTGATTTTTTATTAGCTGTAACATCATTCTTAATTTCTTCTACATTATTGCCATTTGAAAAGTAGACAAAATAGATAGCATGATTTGATGATTCGTAAGCTATGTATTGCTGAGTGTAACTTAATTTGGCATATTTCATGTGTTCTTGATGAAATAAAGATCGGTGATGTTCTTCAATATCATAACCTTTTACAACAAACCCTGGTTTTCTCTGCTCTATAAATCTTTTAAACCCAATTAATTTCGGGTCTTTGTTCCCATCATTGAATGTAAAGAATTTTTTTGTTTTTTTTCCAAAATATTTTTCATAATATTCTTTTGATTGTTCACTTGGATTCAAGTGATTCAAAGGATTGTCAGTACTTTGGAATGAAAAAACTTCTTTTTCAAAGATGTGAGCATAAACCTGAAATCCTTTTCCATACAATCTGTGTACAATGCCATCTAAATAAAAGAAAATATAATTAAAATACAATAGAGATCAAAACTTTATTCCCTAAAAAAATGAAGCTGTTGATAGGAACATTATAACATAGCTTGTACGCAAAAAATACCAACAATGCTACAATACATTTTACCCATCCCTGTGAAAAGAAGGCAGCACACGAGAGGCTATAGTTACTATAATATGTTTGAATAGGGTCAGTACTTCATAGTGTCTTTCAAATTATATTGGAGCTCAATTCGGATGATATTTGTCAGTAGATACTTTGAGAACAGAATTATTCAACTTCAACTTATGTCAATCATATGATCTAGAGGACTGAAAAACTCCATATATAAGTTTGAAATATTTTTCCAGAAATTCAAAGTCCAGAAACAACGCAACCGCTGATAGATTTTGAATGCAAGTTAGGGAATAAATCAAATCAAAAATATATCTAAAAAAAGAAATATTGTGCACACAGGAAGGCATAGCTCCTTCATATTGGTTCATGCTAATTATTTTTTTAAATCTGTAGATTTCTTTTCTCTTGTAGAGGTTTTATTAATAGATTTTATTTGTCGCATATATCCGCTTTTCTTTATATATCGATTCCCAGTAATCAGGAAAATTCAAAACTTGCTGCTTTTTTATTCTCCTTCTTGTCATTAGAATCCTTAGCCGTTTTTCTAGTTTTATAAGTCTGTCATACTAAGATCTCATTAGGAGAAGCTTGGCTCCTTTTTTAGAGTTTGCAACAGAACACAACATCCAGCGCCACAAAATGTTTACAATTGATTTTAAATAGGCTTCCCCTAATATTTGATATGAAAGGAGAGAGAAAGGAATTGTGTTTGTTTATTCAGAAAATGCAAAAATAGCTACAATTTTAGAGAAACAGTTCCTTTTAAAGTTGAATCTTTTTTACATTACAGGTGCCACGACGCCAGGGTAGCCACCCCAACAATTTTTTGATCAGTCTTTACGCGTCTAACAACTTCATAATGAGACTCACCTTTCAAATGTGTTTAAAACGTATTTTTGGGAACATTGGGTTTGATTGATCTCTTTGTGTTTCCACACAAGGAGATACTTTGATCAACAAAAGTAGGCTTGACAACACGCTTACTCTTTATCAGATGACTAGAGTAAGCACCTTCAGAAAGATTATATTTAATAGAAATAGGCTTATTTTAGGCAACCTAGAGTAATAAAAAAATTTTTGGCCGGACGAAGCCGTGGTGAGGCCTCCTCTAATACTGAAAATATGGCCTCACAAATCACAACTTAGTGTCGCCGCCACTGCGTTATTACTTGCATTCAGCTTTAGTTCGCTCGTATTATTTTCCTAACTGAATTTTGGTGTTCATAACCAGAAAAAATGAAAACTAAGGTATTACAAAGATTGCTATATATAAAAAAAATAATTTATATAGTCGCCTTTGACAAAATAATCAATGTAGAATAATGAAAGCATTGCTTTCGAATTTGGTAAAAAATTGAATGAATATAATAAATAAAATATAGTTACATTACAATTTCGCCAATTAGACCATTCTAGGTGAGTTGCGTTTATGTTTAAACCCTATTCCACCCAGGTTTTTTTGGCTTCGAAAACCTGTGAGAGAAGGGGTGGATTTTTGTGGGCATATCGTTTTTAGATCTGGAATTATAGAAAAAACTGCCGGGGGACGATTCCGCCCCCCTCCTCCTGGGTGGAATAACTTTTTTAAATAACCTGTGATCAATCAATAATCGTTTTCTGTAAGGAGTACACTGCTTTCAAGTGAAAATGCAAAATCTAACTGCTAACACTTTTGAAACCAAAAATAAGTCTTAATGCGGCTCAAATCCCTCACCATAGCATCCTTGGACAATAGTATCACATTTACTAGACCATTGAGAATTTTTTTTCTTTTTTTAGACAGCCCAAGAAATTAAAGTAATCATATTATATTTCATGAAATTACGAGATTATTAACCAAAGCGCTTACTCAAAAATTGATGATTATTGATTGATGCTTATTTGCAGAGGCACTAATTTAAACCTCTTTAGTCTTTGTATACTTGTATAAATATTTGCAACAATAAGACTTAGTATTTGCATAATTCATGAAAATTGTTGAAAAATCAGTTTTAGAAATGAATGTTTTTGATGGTTCTCAATTATATGTATAATTACTGTCCCTAAGATGTATATTTTTTCACAAATTTCAAATATGTGCCACTTTAAATATTTCTTGACGATGTAACTGCCTGATTTTCAGTTACTGGCGAGAGTAACTATTTAAAAATTCCTTGTTGGAAACAATCCTGTTATCCAAGGGCTCTTACTTAAGCATAGTGCACTAATTTCGTCATTTACAGTAGGTACTCATGGTTATAACAGATCCAATAAGACATATACATGGTTATTTGATTACACTATACGTAATAAGTGTTTTCATGTGAATAAATGAAGAGCAATTAGCCCGTTTTCAGAGAATGTTTTTATCCCATCAAAAATTTGTACTAGTTTATCTTCTTTCTAAATAATTATTGATAAAATTAGGACTAAGTTATCATCACATAAAAACTTTTTGAAGTTAAAATAGATTATAAAAGCCTTTGAAATTAGAAATCTTTTCATCTCTCAGCATTTGCCATGGCATAATCACTAGACAGCATGGTCTAACGGGAATTCCCACTACTAAATCCTAACGTTAGTTAAAAAGAATATGAAACACATGATCGTTGTTGACCTAATAGCCTTGCTCTAACAATGAAAAATAATCTCAATCTTCATATTTAAAAATAATGAAATCATAATACCTTGAATATTTTTGCTTTTTTTCCTTTTAAATATTTTGTCTTCAATAGATGTAGCTATCTCTTCTTCATTTAACTTCAATAAAACTGATTTTACATCACCCCAATAAGTATTTGGGTGCATACGAATTTTCATTTTCAGAAGCTCATATATCTGCGCTGGTTTATTGTTCATATTATTTGAACAGATTTCATCCATTTCTTTATCATTTAATCCAAGAAAACGAAAGAACATTCTCCATTTTCCACCAAGTCTTTTTGCTAGCAAGTTAGCCATAAGTGACATGAATACTCCTTGAAATAAATACAAAAATTATAATAAAATGTCTTAGCAACTTTTTAAAAAATATCAATATATAAGATCCTGTCATGAGAATTTAAAAAAAAAAAATAACTAAGGAAATGCCTACTACGTTGCTTATGAGCACTTATTATCGTTATGAGACTGTCTTTTTTTGTTTTTGTGAGTACCCTAGAATATTGACTGAAATGTAAGTTTTTGCCGTTTTGACATTCCATGAAAAATAATGACCAAAGCTTTGTACACCAAATTAAATTTCTGGCATAACAGAATGCTCTTTTCTCAAAAATTTTAAGGGTATTCTTGTTTAAATCGTAGAAAAAAAGATTCACACCAAAAAGATTCTGCTGCTAGATCAGATTAGATGAGTCCTCAGCTTTCAATTTTTACAAAACTGCTTACCTGACTTTATAAGTTTTTCATCATCAAACGAATCTACTATTTGTGTGGGATCAACTTTTTCAATTCTGAAACTGTCTTTTCCATCATTAAGCAATTCATTGAAGGCATCATTTTCAGTTAAATTTTCTTTAGCAAATGATCTCGATGGAATAATTACTTCATACGGACATCCCGTGATGCTAGAGAGAAAACAAAACTTAAGGATCGTTATCATGTTGTAAATATATTTGTACTAATTCTCTTCAAAAACATATCTTTTACTTATTATTTTTATTGAGTTATTATGACATATATTTTACTCTCACGCCTAGGAGAAAGATTAGTTTTTCTAAAATAACTCAAAAAATAGCGAAAGACTTTTCCCACAACATTTTGTGCTGAAATAAAAGGCTGCAGTTAAGACAATCAATATGCATGAATTTTTTTTAAAAAGTTAGCAAATCAATAATTAATACTATACAGACCAGGGTAAAATAACATGGGGATTAAAGGGGAAAAAGTTGTGGGATTAAGTAGAGGTGCATATATAGCCTATAAAAACAAATTGGAATTAAAATAAATATCTGGCATCATTATTCCATTACAGTTGATACGCTGATTGGTAATATTGAAAATCCTGAAATTCTTTGAGTGTAATAAATTTTGAACAAAAAATGGTTCTTAAAGACATGAGGCTTTCGCCCAATAGCATTTTAGATCTAGTGATAATTTAGAGTTTTAAAAAAGTCATGGTCAATGTCAGGTTATTTGGGTTTCAGACCATATTCGTAAAGTCTAACCAGAGTTCAGATTTTGCTTACCACACGAGAAAATCAAAATTTTCTAAAAACATTTTTGTACTGGTATTTAAAAATTTAAGAAATTTATGGAAATTTACAAATGTTCAATGATGTACCAAAAATAGCATGATAGCAATAAATGTAACTTCAGGGGAAGGGAGAGGCCACCATGAAAACTATAACTGTCAGTGCCTTTTTTATGCATTTCCGGAGTCCAAAAACAGATGCCTCACTGACCCTAAAAACGAAAACTTTTGCACAATTTTAGATGGTCGAAAAAGTTAAATTTTAGAGTTTTCAAAAATATTTTATACTTTTTTTATAGAAACTAGTCTCTTCTCATATTTTAGAAAAGGCCCTTACTAATATTAGTATTGGGAAAAATGGTTCAATAGCTGTAAAACTATGAAAATAGAATAACATTACAAAAGTGTTAACTAGAGTTAATTAATTAAATTGATTTTTTAAATCAAATTTGTTCGTTTATTATTTAACTCATGTTTTTAAGTAATTTATTGAATACTGAGTAGTGTTTGTTGTTTATTTAGTATTTCTGGAGGCACTGAAAGACAAAACGTCCCGAATAATCAAAGAATACAGTGCATACGGGGTGACTTCGGACACTTTTTTCTTTTATTTTGAAAAAACTCGCGATTCATATTGATTGATCCTGCGAAAATTCTAGCGAGTAACAAATGTATAGAAACAATTCGCTACATGCTATTTCAGTCAGATGATATCTCGTTTACTTTACTCATCATATCTCCATCATTTCTATCTCCAGCATGCTTATAAAACACCAACTATTGGTAGCGCTATTGCCGTTAGCACGTTAAATTTTCGATAGAGACTGACTATCGTTCTCCTTTATCAGTAATCTACCTAAAAAAGTTGACTTACAAATGTTTTTTTATGTTAAAATTATTTCAAAATGATATAGGTGCTTTTGTCCGAAGTCACCCCAGGTGTCCGAAGTCACCCTGTTTGACGGTAAGAATAAAATCTAAAAATTCGGACAAATTTTATACTATGGGTTTGAAAAGAAATACATTAGATGTGTTTTTGGATTCAATGTTAAAATGAAATACAATGAAAAAATAAAAAAAATATGATAAGAAACAAAACAAATTAAACAAATACCTGGAAATCTGCATTTCCAAATTAAGTTCTTTGTATGGTTTTTCAACATGGACTCCTTTGACGATATTAATCATCTGTAGTTTTTCCCAAAGCATGAAAATTTTGGCATTAAATGTCATTTCTTGATATTCTAATCTGTCTTCATCTTCAAACACAACAAAAAATAAACTCTCTTTGCATCTGGTAATAGCTTTAACAAGTTCGATTGGTTTTGGTTGTCTATAAAAGTTCATGTAAATGACAACATTTCTGTATGTTATACCAGAAACTTCATTGATATTTTTTAATTTAACATTTGCGCTTTTGATTTCTTCTGGGTGACCTTTGATTAATTCAAAAACCGCTTTATAAAGTTCCAGTATATGTGAATCAAAATAAATTATGGTAAGTTGTTCTGATGAATCTTTCATGTTCCTGAGAATATCTCTGAAGCAAATCATGTGATAATGAATATATGACGAATCTTTCAGCGATTTGTTTTTGTCAATATAATACACTTTTGGTTTGCCAAAATCGTCATGAGGCAAAATAATTGATTTATGAATGTTGAAAGTTTTTGTGACACATTTTGTTTTACTTAGTAAACTTGTTAATTCTTCTGGATTATTTAGAAACATATCTGTATCAATGAATTTGGAAATAATTTCGTCACTGGATTTGTTGTCAATATTTTCTTTCTCTTGTTCTAATTTCACAATATCGATTGCTGTATTTGCAAGTTTATGAACATGCATATTTGAATTGACAGGTTGCTTTAATGTTTGAACAGATATATCAGAATGTTGTACCAAAAATTCAACTTGATCCTCAAATAAATGTCCTATAAACTTATCCTTTATTATGAGTTTTTGTTTCTCAATAACTGGGTCTAAGCAAATTATAAAATTAGAGTTTTTTAGTTGTTCACTTTCTAAAATTGCAATAATTGACAGTGTTTGCTTTTTGGTTAAATAATGTAGTGGAAAATCGTCGATTAATATGTTAATATCTTCATGTGTATGTTTTTCAATCATGTCCCTGAGAATTGTGTCCAACTCTCTCATATGAAAACTACTAAGATCTGGAAAAATAATATTTTTATTTTCTAATCCATTCATGAAGCACTTCATGTCATTAGATAAATTGTAACTGATATAGTATGTGGTTTGTTCAGGGAATCTTTTTGAGATATTAATTAATTTTTCTTGTAGTATACTTGTTTTCCCTGAGCCCAAACTACCCTGAATCAGTATATGTTTATCATTACAGGATTTTACTCCTATTTGTTGAGGAGTGAGTAATATCTTTTCATTATTATTTTTCATCTTTAATTCTTCTGAAGAAAACAACATCGAGTCTTTTGCTTCATTTTCCATTATAATTGAAAATATTTTCGCCACTGTATGGCCATCGTCCGAAATTCCTGTTGAAAAAATTGGTTTTTCATCAGCTTCCATTCTCAAGATTGCTCCTTGAGCTTTTGACTTAAAATCTGAGAACTCGGCTCTTGTCATTAATATGTCTCTACAATATTTACACTTTTTGTTGACCTGATCAATTTCTTTCAACATGTCATCTGTCATATCATCAGGAACGATTACAAACGACAATAATTTTATCCCAGAATTTAACAGCATATCTTTATATATCATTGTGAACATTTCAATAGATTCTTTATTGGCATTAATATCTCTCCAAATATCTTTACCATTGGAAAGAAAAACAAAATAAAAAGCATTATTTGATGATTCATATCCAATATATTGCTGCTCAAAATTTATTTTTTGTGATGGAAAGCGGTATGTGATGTTGCAAGATTGAAAGTGCTTCTCAATATTGTATCCTTTGGTAATAAATGCTGGTTTTCTTTCTTCAAGAAAATTTTTAAATCCTAACAATGATTCCTGGCTTTCATCATTGAATGAAACAAAACCATTTTCATTGAAATACTTTTCGAAATACAAAGACTCTGAATTACAAGCATTTTTTCCGTTACAGTCATCAATCAAGTATTGAATAATTCTTATATCTGCATCATCAAAGTGAGAACATATTTGAAATCCACTCTTCCCGAAGGAAACGAAATGAATAAAAGAATCTAAAAACAATAAAAAAGCGCATGCAAATATCTAACATTTAGAATATCTAACGTTTGTTAGCACACCGATAAAAATATTGGAACTAATGAAAACCGAAGTAAAAGAAAAGTTTTAGTTTAATATCTTAATAGTCTATATGAACTCACAATACTCTAGGAAAATGGAATTACAAGAATATTTGCAAGAGGTCCTTAGGATTAAAATGTTCAAATGAAGCAATTTTCTTTTTCTTATAACCTAGCATGAAGAGGGCTCGTTGGCCCCCGAGAAAAATTAGGTCAATAGAAAATTTATGTCCTCTCGCATATTACTATCCTTGCCCACAGTATCAACTGAAAATTTCCTTACTAAAATCAAATTATATTACATATTAGAACTCGAAACTTTATAACTGTATGTTTAAACTATTCTAAAGCTCAGGGGCGGAATTAGGGGGAGACAACTGAAGTATTTGACCAGGTTATTTTTTCAAAGTAACTATCACATAGATGTATTGTATCTGAAAAGAAATTAATTTGAAACAGTTATGTAATCCCTGCCAAAAGAATCCTGAATTCTAATTGGTTTGCTTTTAAAAAGGATAACCCGTCTTATTAACAAGAAGTTTTAATTAGTTTGCTTCATTTCAAGTCTCTTTTGATTGGCTTTCTTCATTAGCATTTCATTTTGATTGGTTTGCTTTTTTTGAATCGAGTCGTGAATTAATAATGCCCTTCTTCTGAATGGTTTGCATCAATTGATATCGGGTCGTCCAGCAATCTAAGCTTTTAAGTAATCTTGTTTGCAGAGTAAATGATGCATGTACATACAGAAAGAACATAAGAATGCAACTACGTCTACCGTATGCGATCAAGAATTGAGTAGAGTCCTAGAGTGCCTTGAAGAAAACTCTGAAATAGCACTGGCATGGTTTGATGCCAACGTTATGAAATTAAATGCCGAAAAGTGTCATCTTATTGTTTGTGGAAATAAAAAAGATGAGTGCTCTATTAATATCAATAACAATATTATTTTTGAAGATAAAGAGGTTAAGTTACTTTGTATTACCATTAGAAACACATTAAGTTTTGAAATACATGTTACTGACATTTTTAAAAAAGCAAACCAAAAATTAAGCTCCCTTATTCGCCTTGCTAGGTTTTTACCTTTTCACAAAAAAAGCAGCCTTTTTAAAGCTTTTGTCGAATCACAGTTTCGATACAATACTTTGGTCTTGATGTTTTATAGTAGGCGGTGTAATAATAAAATAAACAGGCTACACGAAAGAGCGCTTAGAGTTGTGTATGATGATTTAGAATCTTCTTTTGAAGAGCTTTTAGTAAAAGATAAATCGTTCTCTATTCACCAACAGAATTTGCGTAATTTGGCTGAACATGCATTCAGATGGTTCCAAAACCTACCTAACGACGTAGAAAACATTTTTTCTTTGCATTTAAGAGATCCGAGTAAATTATTCATTCCATCTGTCAATAACACTGCAAAACAAATCGACTTTACTGACTTTACTTTTGAAGAAATTTCATGTCTCCATGGACTTTCTATGGGAAATACCATATTTCTAGAACATAAGAAAAGACCATATAGGCTGATTAGGAAATTTTAAGGAAATGCCACGTTTCCTTAAAATTTTCCCGGAAAGTCCATATTTCTACAACATATTGAAAGACCATAAAAGATGATTTAGAAATGTTTAGGAAATATCATATTTTCTTACATCAAATTTTATGAGAAAGCTCATTCTCTCAAAATCTATGGAAATACTATTATAATGATTTGGAAATACTAATAAAATGCGAGACCATAGAAATACAGTTGACTCTCTCTATAATTCGAATCTCTATTATTCGAATATTTCTGTTAAGTCCAATGTAGCTAAACTCATTTCTCTTCTTACAAGTTTCAGTTTGAGAAATCAATATAAAATATAGGTCGAGAAAAGTAATTAATTTGCTCCGTAATTAGATATTTCTATTTATTTCTTGGTGAATTTCTTTTTTTTTTCTCTCACAAAAGTGAGAGTTTGCTGCGGCCGTCAAAAAAATTTGTTCTTTTTTTCTTTGGAAGTTTTAAACTTCGGAATCCGTTAAAAGATTCCTGAACTGAAAAATGCCTTCAAGTACGCCCTAATACGCCAGGTTTTCTTTAAATCGGGATTCCGAATCGCTTTGTCTCTCGCACGCAACGTGTTCACACAATTTTCAAACAGCTAGCTTTCCAGCACAAAAAAAATTTACTATATCGTATATTTGATCATTGCTTTTTGTCTTTCTTTTTTGCAACTTTTATCAAGAATTGGCCTGGCTGAAGACTAGCTCAGGTAACAAGTTTGGGTAGAGACAACTCCAAGCTTTTTCATTTGGCCCGGCTAAAGACTAGTTCAGGCAACAAGATTGGGTAAAGACTGCTCAAACTTTTTTATCATTAATTATTTGACCTGGCTAAAGACTAGTTCAGGTAACAAGTTTGGGTAAAGACTGCTTCAAGCTTTTTTATTTGGCCTGGCTAAAGACTAGCTCAGGTAACAAGTTTGGATAAAGACTACTCCAAGCTTTTTCAGTCTGATTAAAGACTAATCAGACTTTCAAAGTATTCAAAGTATTACAAAGTATTTCAAAGTAACTTCAAAGTACTATCAAAGTCAATCAAGGTATAAAGTGAAAGCAAATACACTGAAGTGAAATTCGTAATATATTTAGCAGCATCATACATAAAGATAGAGAAATTTCATTAGGTAGCTATTGAGCATTGAGGTTTTCAGCATTGAACAATGTCTCTTGCTGTTCAGTACCCATTTTAGTTTTTAAAAATTGTAGTTGGTGATTTCCATCAAGGTGATATTGAAAGATTTGGACACACAGCAGGTACTCAGTGGGGAAGAAATAGTCTTGTTGCCTTATGTTTGTCGTCTTTCAAAACCATAAGTAAATGGAGTAATGTACATTGAAATTTTGTATTAGAAAATTGTGATCAATTGTATAAAGATCACAACTTTCACGGCTATCTTGCTCTTGATGAACTGCCTAGTGTTTTAAATTTGTGTGGCACGCCCATAACAATTGAAACAGTTATTAAAAATGAAGTAAATATAACGAAAGAATTAATGGTAAATGATCAGAATGATTTTAATGCAGTTAGGTTCTGGGATCATGAATTCCTTGACCACTTAATGACATCTGATGGTGCTTTAATAATAATAAATGGTGCAACATTCATGGTGAAAATGCGAACCAGTAGTTTTTGTTTATTCGATTCACATAGTAAAAATATTGAAGGTATTCCATGCCATGATGGATCTTTTCAACACTAATAAGGTTCAAAAATCTTTATGAAATCAAATATTATATGACATATATTTTTCTCACTTTAGGTTCAAAGACCCACATGTGGTTCCAAATACAGTTTTATAGATGTGTATATGAAGTCA
>JANSTP010092229.1:0-23728 GCA_025330745.1 Cladonema radiatum | reverse complement strand
CATTTGAACCAAAAAAGTAGGCATAAATTTCACTTTCGTTTTCAACTGACCGAAAATTTTAATTTTGCTGACGTAAGGATAATAAAGGTCATCCAGAAATGTTGCCTGGGTGTTTTTGAAACTTTACCTCTCAGAGGTTCTGAAAAAAGAAAAAAAAGTTTGACACATAGTGACCTCAGTTTTTTTCACTATATTCCTTGTCTACTAAATAAGCTAAAAAGCAACAAAATACCTCTAATCATTAAGTACCTTCCGTATGATGAGCGTCATGTTTACCATCATATTTCAGTGTATTAGTTTATATCAGTGTATCATCATTTTGTGTTTAAAGCCAGACAAAAATTCTTAATTAACCATGACTTCTGGACCTAAATCCGGATAAAGTCCATTACCGAAAGATATTGCAAATTGCTTTGCAAGAACCACTTATTGATAGGTAATTATATAGAAGTAATTACAAGACCCTTCAGTAAAATGAAGTTGAAATATACGGATACTTTAAAAAAAAAAATAGTTTTAAAAAAGAAAGTTTTTATTCAGTTTTATTAAATAGCTTTACCCATTTTTGATAGTCCATAGCGTGGTCAAACTGCATTGACCAACTTACACATCTGGTCAAAAAGGCCTGTCATAACATTAACCCCACCCCATTCCAGTTGGGCTTTTCTATGTAAGTTAAAAAATTGGGGGGGGGAGTTAAATGCCCACTGTCTTAAATGCCCATTTCTCATTCATTTTTGATAGGATTATAGTAAAACATGTTGCCATCAAGATAAAAATAACATCATCATTCATGGTCATGTAATTATGTGATGACGACATCAATTTAAAAAGCCAAAATTTAAAAAGCCTAAATTCTAGAATTGACCTTTTTTACCGTGAAAAAATGCTACCTGGCTCCCGAAAAATATTGACGGAAAAAAAGTACAAAGACTTTTTACTTAAAATTTTCAAGGATTGTTCCCAACTAAATTTATATCTCTGGAAAAAAAATTGGCCTTATTAGATTACCGTAAACCTGTTTATAGATATTTTCTTACAGAAACTGGAATAAGGTAAATGCCAATGCATAAGGATACCTTTCTCTCTTTCTAAAAAAGATAAAAATAAATAAATAAACAAATAAAGAGCTTAGGAAAATAGTCAAATCAATTGATTGATTCTGTTAATTAATATGAAATAGGAGTGGCGCAAAGAAAGTGAAATATGAAAGTCTTGTCTGAGTAAGTATCATAGTGGTTAAATAGTGGTCTACAACAAATGGATGAAGCTTAAAGCGATTAAAATATTTGACTGAATCTTTTAAATTTTTAAATCCAATTTATTTATACTTTAGCTTCTTTTTAATTCAGTACTTTCTTCAATGAATCTAAGGTTGCAATTTTCCTGAAGTTTTGGCAATCTTCTTTGAGTTAATGTTTTGTTGCGTAAATGAACATTTTAGTATTTTTCCGGGTAGATCTTGGGGTCAACTTGATGGTAGCTGGTGTTCGGGCGGGGGGGCAGTAATTTGATTATACTCATCAGTTGCTATTGAGAATGATTGTATTATTGTATTATGGAAAATTATCGTCGTTTTTTTATTTAAAAAACATTAAACTATTAGTAAGATTCTTAGCAGCAGACCAATATAATAATTTTTTAAAGCAGTTAATATTAGCTAATAATGATATAGTAGAAACTAGTTACTTGCTAATTAGCTATAGTTGCTATAAAACTTTCGCTGATTATTTAAAAGTTGAAGCACTTTCTTGATCAATAAATGTAATAAATTGAGGCCAAAGATATTATATTCCTATCTAGATGGATAACACCCGAGTTTGTGTGCGGACGCAAGTGAAGCCATTCGAAATTGAAATGGTGTCAAGAAGTTGCATGACAACATTCGATTGTTTGCCACCATTTGAATTTCGCGCCTAAAAAAACTGGCTTCACTGACTATTCCGAGTTCCTCATCTAGATGGGAATATAACATCTTTGGTTGAGGCTTTCAATTTTGATTTTAATTTTGTAGCTTTTATAGATCCCTTCCTGTAGAAAATTTCATTACAAAGAAAATTAAGTGTTGAGCTCATTATGAAATTTTCATTGAATAATTCCTTTTATTTCTTGAAACATGACCATTTGATCTTTGAAAAAATGTAGAAAAACATTGAAATTTCATTGATTCACAACGTAAATAAACAAAACAAAGTTTAAAAGCTCGTATCTTCTCAAGGAGAAGAACTTAACATACAAAAATTTCAACTATAGCTGAAAATATAGCATTGTTTTGAATTATGCAAAAAATAAATCTGTGAGAATGTACCTTTAAGACTTTTTATTTTTTCTAAGAAACCAGTTTATCAAAAAGTTAAAATCTTTTTTAAACCTTTACTATAACAGATTTGTGAAGCTAAAAACATTGAGCATTGGATCAATTGGATTTTATATTCAGTGGATTAGTCAATATTGGAACAGCAAAAAAGCAAGATTATTTTTCAGCATAATAATTGAAAATGTAAGAGCTTTTTGTTCCTGGGTGAGGTGGTGAAATCCCTTCAGTAGGAACAATACGAAGTACCATTGCTCTGCGTAGTTAAGCAAAATCATCTAATTTTATACATTGTTGCTATAAGCATTTGAATTTTCTTTAAATTGTTTTTCTCTAATTAATATTAATATCTATAGTGAAAAACTGAAAACTGAATGGTTTATGTTTATTGAATATAAATTGTTAGCCTAAATTAAACATTTTTTGTCTCATAAATTAGAAGAGAATTCCGAGTAAAAATATTTTTGAAATACCAGTCAGCGCTATACGGAGGTACTTTCATATCTGAATTTCTTGCGTTCAATAGAGCGGGTAAATGATGGGGTATCCCATGAAATTCTTACATATGTCAAAACTATATGTACAAAAAGAATTATAAGCAATTAATGTGTTGATGAACTTTCAAATTCTCCCAACTTTAAAGAAAAAGCGTTAATTTTGGAATTAATATACAACATTTTTACATAAGGAAGAATTTCATCATAATCAGGACAAAAATGCGGTTTCATTCATGACGAAAAGAAGGCACATTAAAGTTTCTCCATGGAGCGATTCTTCAAAATATGTATTTGAGGTACCTAAGTAACGTAATACAGGTGTCAAAATGTATGAATATTGGATTTGGTCCATTTCACGCATTAGAATCTATTCTTTATCCTTCATCTTTTAATGATTTCAATGTAATTCACTATCTATGACTTTAAAAATAATAAAAAAATTCATATTTTTGTTATTATATCTAAATCGACCACAAATATCCATATTTTCCTGAACTACGCAGAGTGTATTTAATCACTACTATAGACTAGAAATCTAGTCCAATTACCTCTTCAGAAAACCGAGTGAGTTTTAATCGGGCGCGATATTCTCCAAATCTTTCGTACGGCAAATATGCGATCCTTTTGGTCTGAGGTTTTCCCGTTTTCGATTTGTCAAGAATGGACTAGATCTAGTCTATGGCTACTAAAGACCAAGATGGACCAAGCCATTCATTTGAACATAATTTTGTAATAATTTCTCGTAACTAATTTTATTAGAATATCGAAATTTTATGTCGCTATTTCTGTTGTTTTTTTATTATTATTTGTAGATTTTGACTTTCTCATAGTTCAAAATAAGTTATTTTAATTTGAGTTTTACCAGTAATACTTATACAATAATAACTGGTTTGGAGGTCAATACGGGAAAATATTGACCGCAGCCGAAGTATAGACCGAGCTTGCGAGGCCCTGTAAATTCTAGATAATTTGTAATTCTAGAGTAAAAGTTATTGTTTTTCCTTTATTAATATTATACTTCAATTATATTTTTCCGCTTAAGATGTGGGTTGACTTTACCTAAAATTACTTTTAATTACTTTTAATAAACTTAATTTACTCACATAGGTTGATAAATGGGGTCAAAAGTTGATTATTTCTGACCAATCTACACCTGGAAACTCTCAAAACTCCGTCAGAATAACCTGTTTTCTTTGACACTTATATAAGGCTTCATCTTTAGCTTTATTCCTTAGTTAAACTTCACATGGTAGTTAGCAACCGAACTTATTTTCATTCAATATGATGAGAAAGAGAAATTCCATTTTCATCCCATATCTCATAGCATATCATTTCTCATATCATCAATATCTCATAGCATCCAATAAAAGCAAGAATGTGGGTTGTAGCCCAACCGCTAGAGCTTTCTTGATTTTGTAACCTTTTTGTAACTCACTCATATAATCTTAAAAGCGTGACAAATATTGATTTTAATAAAAATCAGAATATGCAATTTTTGGAAAAAATTAGCTTAGATAATTTAAAGAACACTTTTTTTGGTCATGGTCAGTAAATTATCATATCTATTTTGCAGACCAGACCAAAATTTCCCTACTCAGTTAACAAAGACATCCATACTTGCAAGTATACCAATTTTTAAGGTATTAGAATTCATACAAGCCATGTTATAACAAAATATTGCCTGGTCTGTAAATTACCGGTCTGCATTTTATACAACCTTTTAATTGAATTATCAGAGAAAGTAAAAATTTTCAAACATAGGTTTTTATACAAATATTGTTTCACTCAACAAGATCTTTCAATTGATGTATAAAAACATAATTTTTGAAAAAAATTTTTTTTGGTCACACCGACAGGACCTTTTATGACGTCACAGTACCAAATTTTGTCAAAAAAATTGACACCATCTTTCATGTACATTGCACTTGCTGCTTACAATTTCACATGTAAAGATATTCATCAGTAGTTGTGGATCATGCGAGTCTTCTTCAAAGGGATGACAACAGCTCTCGAGCGATCTTTTGAGTTTAATTCGATCCATTTTGTCATTTTCAATTCTACTTTGAGATTCTTCTTTATGAGTAGTTTGCTCAGATGGAAACTTTTCTCTAACCAAATCTAAATCATTCATCAAGTCGATGCAAGATTGTAAACTGTTTGACCATATATTAACTGATCGTTGTTTCGTTGTCACACCAATAAGACCCCCGGCCCTTTGCCGTATCTCATATACGTTTTTTCAATCATCATGCCACTCCATATAGCATTCCACAAGCCGACTTGATGACGCATTACATGTTGACCTTTCAGGAATAAATCCAAAATATTTCCAGGTAACTTCTCCATTGTTCTTAGGTAACATATTCCATATCAAGCATAATTAATATGCCCTGCAGCAAAAAAATATAACATCATTTTTCGGCAAACATGTATATTAAGAGAAAAGTCACCTTCTCGTTCCGCTCGCACATACAAATGCATCAACATAACAGGTATGATAAAGTTGTCCACCCAATGACGAGACAAAATGCTTCTTTTTGCAAAGTTGCTCAAACAATCGACAAGATCTTCAGATGACTTCAATTGCCCTATATATGGTCTAAGCAGTTCTAGCATGGCAAATTGTAGAGCTCTCATATTCATAGGAAACTTTTTGCCTGTGAGCATTTTTTCAGCACCACCAAAAGTACTTTTCAATCATGGTAACAAACCGCTATTTCTCATTAATGTTCCAATAGCACCGATAAAGCTCATTAACCAGTGCATTCCACCGATTCTAGGTATGAAGTTTGAAAACCTAGATTCATAGGTCCACAAATTATCTCATGCAACTTTGTACAACTGTTGATCGGCAGTAAATATTGTGAAGGTTTGACCAGCTCTTTGACTGATTTCACAGCTTCCACCATAGTTGACAACATGGTTGATGGATCCGAAGGTTTAAGATCGAGAAGCGGAGTGAAAAAAATCCTTTGTCTTTGGCCTCTTGCTTTCACCTCAATCTCTAGCTGCTTTCATATTAACATATTATATCCGTCATAGTCTGGCATATTTTCATTTTCGAGGACATTTTTAAAGAATAGAAAATCATTTTCTTGGGCTCTCTTCAACAAAATCTTTTGTTTACTCGCAATGGAAATGGGTTGGATTTGGAAAATTGGTGTGGCATTGGAGGCTTTTTCGAACCAGAAAAGAAACTAATGTCCATTTCATTTAACGGTATATTTTTTATTTCTTCTTGTTTTAATCGAGGTATAATTAACACCTCGCTGCTTTCATTTTCTAAAGATTGTGTAACAATTGTTGCCATACTATGGGTTTGTTTTAACCCATTTTGTGTGTGAATGTTAGCATCAAAATTGTCAGAGACTATCTGAATTAAGCCATTTTCTGCTTTTAAATTTCCAACACTCTGCTTTTGGCTGTTTGATACAGCGGCCGAGACTTTAAATCTTCGAACTTCATGATAAGTTGAAGTTACCCCATACTCATAAAAATGTTCAATTACTCTTTGCACTAGTGATTATGTTTCCTATCATTGCAACAGGAAGGGTTCTATGTAAGTTTTTAGTCATATTGGAAAGTAACTTTAAAAGAGTGTCACTGACATTATAAATGTTTTCCTTATCGATCCTTGTATAGTCACTAATAATGTTGAGTTCTTTTGTTTCTTTTACAATTTCCTTTGCTATAGATTGTACTTGAGCATCAACATTGTCAATATCATCATTTTGAACCTTGAGGGTATTTACGGCTTTATGCATAAAATTGGTAGCAATACCTGGAGATGAGAACATCATGATTTCATCTTTCATGATATCTTTTATATTAGATAGTAAACGATGCCTGTTGCAATCTGAACCACCATGCTTTTTATAGCTGTCAAAAATTTCCAAAGAATTCCATATCTTATCGGGAGATTCTGTTATTATCTTTATGGTTTTTTCTAATGCTTTGTTTTCTTTTTGCCTATCTTCATTAGTTGATTTTCGACGTGCAGCTTCAATATTGCGCGAACTCGCAAAGGTTTTATAGCAGTTTACATAATATCTTGCATCTGCTGCATGTAAATCTACTCCAGCACCTTCCAGCCTGATCTGGACAGTCTCTGCTTGTTCATCGCCTCGCTCAGCGCACACCTAGCCAATTTCAAGAATATTTTATGCAGGCTTTGGACAGAAACTTGAGATGAGATTAGTTATGCTCTTAGCATTAATTCCTAAATTGGGAATACTTAATAGATGTGACACAACTTGGCTAAACTGCTCTACTTTTTTATAAATTTTCAGTTAAGGCATTCTTTTCACTTATGACAAACTTTCACTCGTTGTTGAAGATATAAAATTATTGCACAGGTTGTATCGCCAAAAAATGTCATCCTAGAGAGAGAAAAACCAGTATTATAATATATTCATACCTGTAAGAGTGCATCTTTAAATGGTTTGTTGCCCTTTCCGCGTTCTGCTGTTCGACACAAAACTCCTTTGTTCTTTTTCCAACGATCAGGATGCTTTGAATCTTTTGATACTTCACAAAAATTACCACAAAAGAGAAAATTTTTTTTAAAGTCAAATAATGGTAAAGATGATCTTCTACGCTTGGCCGGTACTGCTTGAGATCTATCGGAAGTATTGGCTCGACGTAAAAATCTTTTGATGTGATCAGAAGATGTATATTCTAATAGACATTTGCTGTGGACGAAAGTTTCTGATCGCAGCTCTGTCTGCTTATGCAGATCATCCCTTCGTTTTCTACTAGCTTTACATAAACTGCTCCATTTAGCTTGAGTCACTGCAATTGTATCTTCACCTTTTCTCTTACTACATGAGTTCAAAATGTTTTCCAATATGCATCTGCAATCTATTTTATTATTACTGTTCTCACTTGCCATAACAACAAATATCCATACAAAATCTATGAACTACTTTTTTTCATCAATTTATGTCAACTTATTAAGATATCTAAAGAAATATTTGCTTACTGATTACTTTTCCTAGTTATAAAAACTAATTCTTCTAGACAATAGCGTTTGCAGAATCCAAAAAATAAAAAATAAAACAAACTGAAACATTTAATAAAGCAGTGTATTATAGCATGGAAAACAAAATATTAAAATTTAAAAATTTAAAGATTTCGGTTAAAGTTTGACAAGACTTCAAATAAATTTGCCCAGGGTTTCAGAAATGGCGCTATAGCTTAATTTGATCCTAATAACATATGCTTTGATCAGAAACAATAAAAAGCATACATACGCAGATGTACAGGTTGCTCAAAAAATTGTGACTTCAGCCCCAGACTATTAGTTCAGCATTAGCTTAGCATTAGTTTACATATATTTTAATAGTGTAGAGCAGATATCTCCAATGTGTCAACATGCATTAGTTTAGCATTTGTAAATAAAATCAGCTTAATTTATCAGCTTATTAAAAAGTTAGCATTGAATTAACAAAAAAGTTGTTTGGAAAGACAAAGCAACATTATTTGGACATTTTTGAGTAATTTATGTAAATATGAAAAAATCATTATGATCATACCACTGTTGCTCTGTAATACCATGTAGTAACGCGTTGATAATCCTTTCTCATGATTTTGCCGTTGTTTTTTAATATCCAAAGTATGTGATCACATGGATAATATTGTTGTGCTAACTTAATATATTTTTTAGTCTTTTCGTCTAAAGTCAGGTAGGTTTTATTTTAACCATGAAATCAAAAGCAACCAAAATTAGTGGTTCTCCTATTATTTCAATTCTTTATTTCGACGTGCTTTTATTTATTTTTTATTTTATTTCCTATGGTTAGACGTTTCGTTCTTCCGGATATATCGATTGATAATTTAAGAGCTAAATCTCTTATTCTGGATACTCTGAAATTTTTAAAGGATTTCTTGGTGTAAGTGTTATGTCCTCTCCTACTCCAAGCTTCAAAAATTTTAAGCCTCTCCTTCCTGTCTCATTAAATGTGTTTCTTCATACGATAATCTTATATCATACAAAAGGGAAACAGCTCCTTATTTAACCCTACTCAGGTCGGGGAGGGCAAGGGGCGGACTTTTATTTTAAATAACCCCTAAACTAAGATAGATTTATCAATGGAACTTGGTGACTTTTCCTAAAATTTGTCAAAAAACAAAATATGTCCAAGAAAAATTTTTGATCACGCCCTATATTGTTTTGAGCATGCCCTTTTGGTAAGGCAAATTTCAGTTATTTTTAGTCTAATTTCAGAAAAATCGGATTTCCGGATTTTTTTTTCCGAAATTTTTCTATAAGTTTGAAAAGAACTTAGAATTGCTGAAAATTTGCGAAAAAACCGCTTTATTATTTACATTTGCGAAAAATCTTTATTCAGAAGATATTGTTCCTCAAAAAATGATCTTTTTTCGTTGAATTTTTGAGACTTATGTCAACCACTTTGTTTTAAAATGATGTCGTCATCATTTTGCAAGATGTCATAAGTTCAAATTGGTTTCAAAATGTTCATAAAGGATCAGTCTAATAATGTACCAAGTTACACATTAAATGGATAAGTCGTTGCCAAGATCTCAGTCCACCAACCCCACCCCCCCAAAAAAAACAAAAAACAAAACAAAACAAAAAAAAACAAAAAAAAACAGATTGAGACCTCGAAAGCTCGACCTGAATAAGGTTAAGTTTAATGAATAGCTCTTCATTGCAGTTTATTGAATGCTTTGAAGTCAAACTTTTTTTAAGGAATATTACATTACACAATTCAAATTTCTCGAAATAAGTGCAATTTAAATAGTAGAAGCAAATACATGCTTAAGAAAAAATTGATCATGATTTTAAACTCTTCATCTAACATGTTATACCTTTTTAGCTACTAATAAATTAAATAAGTGAGTTAGAAAACGATTTTTCATATTTTCCACTCATTGCGCAAAATTATATTTGATTCATTGAATCACTCTTCACCGATAAATATGTTTTTTGTCAGAATAGCGGTCTGTCGAGGAACAGCTAGATTCCTATGTTTCAACAAAAAAGTAAACTGGTGGTATATCAATTCATTTTTGTTTGAATAAAGGTATGTCGAAATAAAGATACGTCAGAAAAATGGTACTGCCCTTCTTAATCAGTTTTTGTAACACTTTGAGTGATTTTAATGTGATATGTAAACAACAAGGAAAAAATAATAGTTAAATGTTTGGCTACATGACCTTTTTCTGAAGTCAGCGTTTTACTTCCTCAGTTCAAATTCTTTCTGATTTTAACGTTTAGCGTTTTTAATACAAATGGGACAAAAGAAGAACATGTTATGCACTTTTAAAATTACATTTTATCGCAAATAGAAAATACGTCGTCATCAGCAGATGCAGAGATTTGAGACAAAAAGGCGAAAAAGACGACAGAAAGATTACAACGGGTTTTTTCACTCAAAATACAATGAAACAATACAATCGAAAAATTTTCTTTTTTAGCCAAAAATATGACACCAAGTTTCAAAAAAAGAAAGCATTTCAAAAAAGGCAGTGTACTTTTGCTTCAATTTTTAGGTTTTGCTTCCTTCCAAAAAATTTTGGATGAACAGTAAAAAACATTGCCATCATATTACTACAAACCTAATATCATAGTTTTCTTTCAGAGGAGGAATGATTTTCCCTCTTCTTGCTCAAATGGAACAGGTGTGAACATGGATTGACGTAAAAATTACTTGAAAAATGGAATAGAAGTACCCCCGGAAACAACTCATAAATAACCGAAGGGGGTTGTTCAAATCCAGCAAGTCAAAAATTAAAATTGTCCTCTAGAGTTCGATAAAAGTACAATAGAAGCCATCTACTAGAACGCCAAAGTAAACTTGCTCAAAAACCTTTCAAATTATTACCTCCACGTTTCCAGGAGCAGTTTTGTTAATGTCGAAATTCAGAATGAAAGAATCACACATGATATAAAATGCGTTGTAAAATTCAGCGTCACTATCGTATTCATCTTCATCATCACCGTCATAGCTGCTGTCTTCAACATCATCATCACTGTCACTGTGTGTGTCATTGTCGTCGCTACTGATAAAACTATCGCTATCACAACTATTAACATTGCCGTTGATACAGACATGATTAACATTATGGAGATTGTTATCACTTCCGTCAACTTTTCTGTCGAAATTCTTGCCGTTATTGCAAGAAGAATGGTAGACAGCCCGATGTTTTTCCTGGTGGGCATTATTACCACTTGCCTCGTTTACGTAAACTCTGGAGCAATCTACAACTTGTGCATGAATGATATCATGAAAAGTTTCTTCCATTTCGGTACACTAGTATGAACAATATTCCCTTTTCAGTCAAATTGACTTCCTCGTATGGATAGATAGAAAAAAAGGGATAAGTGAGCATTAAAAAATAAGCTTTTCGTATCGCTTTTAGCAACAAGTAGTAAGAATGAACTTTTGCTTTATGTGATAGGAGAATTCGGAGTTTTAAGTCCGTTTCGGAGAAATCTAGTATATTTCTAACCTTTTCTATGTTCAGGTGCTCGTTACGCTCTATATGTCTTTATTTGTTTAAGTTCCTTGGAGAGTTAGCTGTAAATCATCTCTCATTAAATAAAGGAGGGTCATCTCTCTGAAAAAAGATCTCGGAGCTTTGGATTCAGGTTTTGGAAAATTTTATTTTAGCAAAATTTACTTTCTGCTTAACTGGAGCTCTTAAATCAGAATAATTAGTTAACAAAAAGTTACAATTAGTTACTAAATTTTACAATGCTACAACTTTACCTTTGATGTGACAACATCCTTCTTGCTAGATATTTCAAATGAAGGGCGTTTGATGGAAATGAAGAGCGTTTGATGAAATTCTTTTCATCGATAACATTTACTTCAGAACAATAAGCGTTCACAGTATTCACGCGTGTGTCAATGAAACGTACCTTTGTATTCTTAACATCATCGTGATGACGTAATGCCTCAACCTAGGAAACCAACAAAAAAATAAATAACTGTTAACATAGTAAAGTCAATAAGCAGATAGATAAACTGATCAATAGATATAAACATAAAAAGAGGAAGAGAAAGAAAGGCATTTCTGTTTATATGAACGAATAACACTTTTCCTTGAAGCTATTTCTCTTCTACTTAATTTTGTTCAAAGGTTTCACTTTTATTAAACTTTTATTTTATTAAACTTTTATTAAACTTTTCCCAGTGTAAGAAATTAAATAAATTAGTTCGAAATTGCATTATTTGAATTGCTATGGTAGGTATTTTTGTTAGATACCTGAGTGTTTGACAATTGTTTACATTCATGTCCACATGCTTTTCCTTGTTTCCGTGTTTCTTCTTCATCCATTTTCAAATACTAAGAAAAAATATTTGACAGTATAAAGACTAACATGGTCTGCATAAGCCTCTGCAAGAACAACATCCTAACCCACGACTGTATATTTTATTTGAAACTGCTAAAAAATCGGTATTTCTAGTAGTTCTTCATTTCTTATCACTTAAAATGCTCCTAGACTACTTGTTCGAAGAAGAATGTACACGTTTTTATATAAGAAACAAGTCTATAAGAATCTTAGTTCTGAGCATGCTTAAACTTCATAAGTTTTTCAAAGTAGGAAGATACATTAAATTTTTTGTTAGAAAATCTTTTGCGGATATATAAATCAAATCTTCTGTTAAATTGACAAAATTGGACTAAATAGGAACAATTGTAGCAATTTTCATTATATTTTTTCATTACAAAATCTTATACTCAAAATAAGCAATAAATTTGTTCTTTCCTCAATCAAGCATTTTTTATGCCGGAATACCATAGAAACTTTTAAAAAAATTTTTAGAGGTAAATCATCAAGAGAAATGTTAAGAAACCTTTTGAACTAGGCCTGGTGTTTGGTGTAACACAAAAAACGCACGGGCCTCACACGCCCATTACGTACCTTGGTAGCCCTTGAAAATATTTTTATGAGTGTGAAAAAAGACTCCTCAACAGACTAGTGCAAAAACTTACAATTACCGGTAAGGGTTATAGGTTTTAATAATTAACGCTATATACGGTAAGGGGAGAGAGAAGAATAAAAAATGCGACCTCTTGCACCGTTCAGAAAAAAGAAAAAGAAAAAAAAAGAAAAAAAGTGGAATTGACGCAGGACGAAAGTCTGTGCCTTTTTTGCCGGAATAAAATTTATTTGTCCATGTCTCCGCCAATATTTTTTTTGAGGGGAAGGAGGTATTTGGGTGAGTACAGTGGTCACAAAAATTACTTGACAACTTTAAGAAAGACGTCATTTTAGAAATACATGAAAACATAATAAAATGTGTTTTTTTGTAGTATTCTTTAGGGTTCACCCTAAATAGAACATTTTGAGAGGACTAAACCACAAAGTTTTCCGAATGTGGTGAAAATGGGAACTGGTCATTAAAACTACCAATGATGCATAAAAAGTGCTGTCATCAACATATTTTGGGGTCACCATGTCAATAAAATTAAAATTTTCTGAAAGTTCTATAATCCTCCCAAGTTCTATGCATTTTTATTGAGTTTTAAAGATATTAAATAGGGAGAAAAATATACCCCTAGCAAACCCCCGTCTAACCCCCATCAAATATCCAACCCTAAATCCAACCCTAAATTTTCGTGTTATTGAGTGATGCATATCAGTAATGTACCTAGTCTAGCGTAGCTAAACCTTTTACTCTGAACACAGAGTTTGCAGTTCAAAACTTTTTTTAAAAGTTTCCAAGCACGAAAAAAGGGTTTAGTCCAACTCCACTAAGAAAACTCAATGTATTTTGCAACAGAAAAATAAAGCAAGCTTTTTGATTGGTTAATAAAACAATCAAAACTTTGATTGACAGCTTTCAAAAAATATTCGAATCAGAACACATCAAGAATTAGAAATCCCCCCAATCAATGTGTGAGAAAAACAATTGACCTGCAACTTCTTCATTTGATTGGTTTTGAAATTTACAACATGCATATTATAGTTTTTTCTTTCAAGTCAAACCAAGCTGCTTTTCGACCAGAATCATAAATATTCTTTTAATGCTTGATTTAAAAAATAAAAGCAGTTTCGCAACGCTAGGCTACAATGCACCTTATCACTTGCAAAAGATGATCTGATGAAATATAGCGAAATAAAAACAGAGATCGTAATGAATTTATAGCTGATACCAACCTTTGTTTTCCGGAAGGTCTTCTTTCCATTCTTTCGGTTCCTAGTTGTGTTTGGAATTCCAAATCCAGTAAATCCAGTGATAAACGGTTTCATAGCGAATGGAAATGCAAGTTAAAATATCAATAATACTACTGGTCACTGTAAAGCAACATCAGGATAAAAAATTACCCTTTACTTTCCATGGGTTTGTTCATATATCTTCAGATTAATGTGACATTGCCATAATTATACAGTGAAAAAAATGATATTGTAGATAGATAGCTGGTCTTCAAAATCACACGAAGAAATTAACATTTACACCAGACAAACCAGGAAAACATCTTCTTTCTTTTCACTACGCACGCTCCTCTCCATTCACTAAATCCTGGAGAAAAAAATAAAAAATCTAAACCCAGAGGGTTAAACTGTAGAATTTATTTAGATAGGGTCATGGGAGTTGGCCTAGGATGGAAGTGGTTAGGGTGTGCGTGAGGAGGAGGGGAAGAGGAGTCCCCCCTATTAAAGAACATAAAAAATACAAAGACTCATCCAAGCAGATAAAAGGTTTAAAGAATCTTTTCTTTGAAATTTCAATGTAATGACTTCATTAGTAAATACTACTTTGGGTAAAAATACTGGTTGCGAGTAGCTGGTAGCCACTAGAAATCTCAAACTTGTATTCTTTGAAAGTCAAAATGAAGAGGTAGCAAGTAGCCGGTAGCTACTTTAAACATTTAACTTCATATATATAATATTTTATTAAACTAGTTTTTTCCACTTAAAATTTATTTAAAACTTATAAAACTAAACGTTAACCTTGTGACAGAATGTCAGTTTAGTGGTAACCAGTAGTAACTCTTTAAAATGTCTTGCTCAAACCAGAGTGCTAATAGAAAAAAACATTACATTGATTACATTAAAAGCATGATTAAAAAAGATAAGGATTCGGTGGTAGCGCTCATATAACGTTAAATATTTACTAAGTGAAATTAAGTTAAAGTAAGTACTGAATATCATCTGTGTTAGAGCTTCCTTCTCTATTTTACATAAAAAAGCCAATTATATTAAAATATCTAAGAGAATATATTAGGTAGAAAGCTAATTAAACTTACCAAGCAACAGTGCAATCACCAAAACAAGCAACGCGATGCATATTGCACCTTTTCTCAAAATTAATTCACCGTTGTTTTGATAGACAACATAACTCTCTGGAAAAACTCTATCTTTGTCATCCAGGAAAAATTTCTTCACATATTCCAAATATGATGTTCTGACAAAACCAGCACAAAACATCTTCAAAAAATAGATACAAAGTATCAATAAAAAGCTAGCAAATCAAACAAAATTTCTTTTAGACATTTTTATACAACCTGCTAGATCAATGGAACTTGGTGACTTTTCCTAAAATTTGTCAAAAAACAAAATATGTCCAAGAAAAATTTTTGATCACGCCCTATATTGTTTTGAGCATGCCCTTTTGGTAAGGCAAATTTCAGTTATTTTTAGTCTAATTTCAGAAAAATCGGATTTCCGGATTTTTTTTTCCGAAATTTTTCTATAAGTTTGAAAAGAACTTAGAATTGCTGAAAATTTGCGAAAAAACCGCTTTATTATTTACATTTGCGAAAAATCTTTATTCAGAAGATATTGTTCCTCAAAAAATGATCTTTTTTCGTTGAATTTTTGAGACTTATGTCAACCACTTTGTTTTAAAATGATGTCGTCATCATTTTGCAAGATGTCATAAGTTCAAATTGGTTTCAAAATGTTCATAAAGGATCAGTCTAATAATGTACCAAGTTACACATTAAATGGATAAGTCGTTGCCAAGATCTCAGTCCACCAACCCCACCCCCCCAAAAAAAACAAAAAACAAAACAAAACAAAAAAAAACAAAAAAAAACAGATTGAGACCTCGAAAGCTCGACCTGAATAAGGTTAAGTTTAATGAATAGCTCTTCATTGCAGTTTATTGAATGCTTTGAAGTCAAACTTTTTTTAAGGAATATTACATTACACAATTCAAATTTCTCGAAATAAGTGCAATTTAAATAGTAGAAGCAAATACATGCTTAAGAAAAAATTGATCATGATTTTAAACTCTTCATCTAACATGTTATACCTTTTTAGCTACTAATAAATTAAATAAGTGAGTTAGAAAACGATTTTTCATATTTTCCACTCATTGCGCAAAATTATATTTGATTCATTGAATCACTCTTCACCGATAAATATGTTTTTTGTCAGAATAGCGGTCTGTCGAGGAACAGCTAGATTCCTATGTTTCAACAAAAAAGTAAACTGGTGGTATATCAATTCATTTTTGTTTGAATAAAGGTATGTCGAAATAAAGATACGTCAGAAAAATGGTACTGCCCTTCTTAATCAGTTTTTGTAACACTTTGAGTGATTTTAATGTGATATGTAAACAACAAGGAAAAAATAATAGTTAAATGTTTGGCTACATGACCTTTTTCTGAAGTCAGCGTTTTACTTCCTCAGTTCAAATTCTTTCTGATTTTAACGTTTAGCGTTTTTAATACAAATGGGACAAAAGAAGAACATGTTATGCACTTTTAAAATTACATTTTATCGCAAATAGAAAATACGTCGTCATCAGCAGATGCAGAGATTTGAGACAAAAAGGCGAAAAAGACGACAGAAAGATTACAACGGGTTTTTTCACTCAAAATACAATGAAACAATACAATCGAAAAATTTTCTTTTTTAGCCAAAAATATGACACCAAGTTTCAAAAAAAGAAAGCATTTCAAAAAAGGCAGTGTACTTTTGCTTCAATTTTTAGGTTTTGCTTCCTTCCAAAAAATTTTGGATGAACAGTAAAAAACATTGCCATCATATTACTACAAACCTAATATCATAGTTTTCTTTCAGAGGAGGAATGATTTTCCCTCTTCTTGCTCAAATGGAACAGGTGTGAACATGGATTGACGTAAAAATTACTTGAAAAATGGAATAGAAGTACCCCCGGAAACAACTCATAAATAACCGAAGGGGGTTGTTCAAATCCAGCAAGTCAAAAATTAAAATTGTCCTCTAGAGTTCGATAAAAGTACAATAGAAGCCATCTACTAGAACGCCAAAGTAAACTTGCTCAAAAACCTTTCAAATTATTACCTCCACGTTTCCAGGAGCAGTTTTGTTAATGTCGAAATTCAGAATGAAAGAATCACACATGATATAAAATGCGTTGTAAAATTCAGCGTCACTATCGTATTCATCTTCATCATCACCGTCATAGCTGCTGTCTTCAACATCATCATCACTGTCACTGTGTGTGTCATTGTCGTCGCTACTGATAAAACTATCGCTATCACAACTATTAACATTGCCGTTGATACAGACATGATTAACATTATGGAGATTGTTATCACTTCCGTCAACTTTTCTGTCGAAATTCTTGCCGTTATTGCAAGAAGAATGGTAGACAGCCCGATGTTTTTCCTGGTGGGCATTATTACCACTTGCCTCGTTTACGTAAACTCTGGAGCAATCTACAACTTGTGCATGAATGATATCATGAAAAGTTTCTTCCATTTCGGTACACTAGTATGAACAATATTCCCTTTTCAGTCAAATTGACTTCCTCGTATGGATAGATAGAAAAAAAGGGATAAGTGAGCATTAAAAAATAAGCTTTTCGTATCGCTTTTAGCAACAAGTAGTAAGAATGAACTTTTGCTTTATGTGATAGGAGAATTCGGAGTTTTAAGTCCGTTTCGGAGAAATCTAGTATATTTCTAACCTTTTCTATGTTCAGGTGCTCGTTACGCTCTATATGTCTTTATTTGTTTAAGTTCCTTGGAGAGTTAGCTGTAAATCATCTCTCATTAAATAAAGGAGGGTCATCTCTCTGAAAAAAGATCTCGGAGCTTTGGATTCAGGTTTTGGAAAATTTTATTTTAGCAAAATTTACTTTCTGCTTAACTGGAGCTCTTAAATCAGAATAATTAGTTAACAAAAAGTTACAATTAGTTACTAAATTTTACAATGCTACAACTTTACCTTTGATGTGACAACATCCTTCTTGCTAGATATTTCAAATGAAGGGCGTTTGATGGAAATGAAGAGCGTTTGATGAAATTCTTTTCATCGATAACATTTACTTCAGAACAATAAGCGTTCACAGTATTCACGCGTGTGTCAATGAAACGTACCTTTGTATTCTTAACATCATCGTGATGACGTAATGCCTCAACCTAGGAAACCAACAAAAAAATAAATAACTGTTAACATAGTAAAGTCAATAAGCAGATAGATAAACTGATCAATAGATATAAACATAAAAAGAGGAAGAGAAAGAAAGGCATTTCTGTTTATATGAACGAATAACACTTTTCCTTGAAGCTATTTCTCTTCTACTTAATTTTGTTCAAAGGTTTCACTTTTATTAAACTTTTATTTTATTAAACTTTTATTAAACTTTTCCCAGTGTAAGAAATTAAATAAATTAGTTCGAAATTGCATTATTTGAATTGCTATGGTAGGTATTTTTGTTAGATACCTGAGTGTTTGACAATTGTTTACATTCATGTCCACATGCTTTTCCTTGTTTCCGTGTTTCTTCTTCATCCATTTTCAAATACTAAGAAAAAATATTTGACAGTATAAAGACTAACATGGTCTGCATAAGCCTCTGCAAGAACAACATCCTAACCCACGACTGTATATTTTATTTGAAACTGCTAAAAAATCGGTATTTCTAGTAGTTCTTCATTTCTTATCACTTAAAATGCTCCTAGACTACTTGTTCGAAGAAGAATGTACACGTTTTTATATAAGAAACAAGTCTATAAGAATCTTAGTTCTGAGCATGCTTAAACTTCATAAGTTTTTCAAAGTAGGAAGATACATTAAATTTTTTGTTAGAAAATCTTTTGCGGATATATAAATCAAATCTTCTGTTAAATTGACAAAATTGGACTAAATAGGAACAATTGTAGCAATTTTCATTATATTTTTTCATTACAAAATCTTATACTCAAAATAAGCAATAAATTTGTTCTTTCCTCAATCAAGCATTTTTTATGCCGGAATACCATAGAAACTTTTAAAAAAATTTTTAGAGGTAAATCATCAAGAGAAATGTTAAGAAACCTTTTGAACTAGGCCTGGTGTTTGGTGTAACACAAAAAACGCACGGGCCTCACACGCCCATTACGTACCTTGGTAGCCCTTGAAAATATTTTTATGAGTGTGAAAAAAGACTCCTCAACAGACTAGTGCAAAAACTTACAATTACCGGTAAGGGTTATAGGTTTTAATAATTAACGCTATATACGGTAAGGGGAGAGAGAAGAATAAAAAATGCGACCTCTTGCACCGTTCAGAAAAAAGAAAAAGAAAAAAAAAGAAAAAAAGTGGAATTGACGCAGGACGAAAGTCTGTGCCTTTTTTGCCGGAATAAAATTTATTTGTCCATGTCTCCGCCAATATTTTTTTTGAGGGGAAGGAGGTATTTGGGTGAGTACAGTGGTCACAAAAATTACTTGACAACTTTAAGAAAGACGTCATTTTAGAAATACATGAAAACATAATAAAATGTGTTTTTTTGTAGTATTCTTTAGGGTTCACCCTAAATAGAACATTTTGAGAGGACTAAACCACAAAGTTTTCCGAATGTGGTGAAAATGGGAACTGGTCATTAAAACTACCAATGATGCATAAAAAGTGCTGTCATCAACATATTTTGGGGTCACCATGTCAATAAAATTAAAATTTTCTGAAAGTTCTATAATCCTCCCAAGTTCTATGCATTTTTATTGAGTTTTAAAGATATTAAATAGGGAGAAAAATATACCCCTAGCAAACCCCCGTCTAACCCCCATCAAATATCCAACCCTAAATCCAACCCTAAATTTTCGTGTTATTGAGTGATGCATATCAGTAATGTACCTAGTCTAGCGTAGCTAAACCTTTTACTCTGAACACAGAGTTTGCAGTTCAAAACTTTTTTTAAAAGTTTCCAAGCACGAAAAAAGGGTTTAGTCCAACTCCACTAAGAAAACTCAATGTATTTTGCAACAGAAAAATAAAGCAAGCTTTTTGATTGGTTAATAAAACAATCAAAACTTTGATTGACAGCTTTCAAAAAATATTCGAATCAGAACACATCAAGAATTAGAAATCCCCCCAATCAATGTGTGAGAAAAACAATTGACCTGCAACTTCTTCATTTGATTGGTTTTGAAATTTACAACATGCATATTATAGTTTTTTCTTTCAAGTCAAACCAAGCTGCTTTTCGACCAGAATCATAAATATTCTTTTAATGCTTGATTTAAAAAATAAAAGCAGTTTCGCAACGCTAGGCTACAATGCACCTTATCACTTGCAAAAGATGATCTGATGAAATATAGCGAAATAAAAACAGAGATCGTAATGAATTTATAGCTGATACCAACCTTTGTTTTCCGGAAGGTCTTCTTTCCATTCTTTCGGTTCCTAGTTGTGTTTGGAATTCCAAATCCAGTAAATCCAGTGATAAACGGTTTCATAGCGAATGGAAATGCAAGTTAAAATATCAATAATACTACTGGTCACTGTAAAGCAACATCAGGATAAAAAATTACCCTTTACTTTCCATGGGTTTGTTCATATATCTTCAGATTAATGTGACATTGCCATAATTATACAGTGAAAAAAATGATATTGTAGATAGATAGCTGGTCTTCAAAATCACACGAAGAAATTAACATTTACACCAGACAAACCAGGAAAACATCTTCTTTCTTTTCACTACGCACGCTCCTCTCCATTCACTAAATCCTGGAGAAAAAAATAAAAAATCTAAACCCAGAGGGTTAAACTGTAGAATTTATTTAGATAGGGTCATGGGAGTTGGCCTAGGATGGAAGTGGTTAGGGTGTGCGTGAGGAGGAGGGGAAGAGGAGTCCCCCCTATTAAAGAACATAAAAAATACAAAGACTCATCCAAGCAGATAAAAGGTTTAAAGAATCTTTTCTTTGAAATTTCAATGTAATGACTTCATTAGTAAATACTACTTTGGGTAAAAATACTGGTTGCGAGTAGCTGGTAGCCACTAGAAATCTCAAACTTGTATTCTTTGAAAGTCAAAATGAAGAGGTAGCAAGTAGCCGGTAGCTACTTTAAACATTTAACTTCATATATATAATATTTTATTAAACTAGTTTTTTCCACTTAAAATTTATTTAAAACTTATAAAACTAAACGTTAACCTTGTGACAGAATGTCAGTTTAGTGGTAACCAGTAGTAACTCTTTAAAATGTCTTGCTCAAACCAGAGTGCTAATAGAAAAAAACATTACATTGATTACATTAAAAGCATGATTAAAAAAGATAAGGATTCGGTGGTAGCGCTCATATAACGTTAAATATTTACTAAGTGAAATTAAGTTAAAGTAAGTACTGAATATCATCTGTGTTAGAGCTTCCTTCTCTATTTTACATAAAAAAGCCAATTATATTAAAATATCTAAGAGAATATATTAGGTAGAAAGCTAATTAAACTTACCAAGCAACAGTGCAATCACCAAAACAAGCAACGCGATGCATATTGCACCTTTTCTCAAAATTAATTCACCGTTGTTTTGATAGACAACATAACTCTCTGGAAAAACTCTATCTTTGTCATCCAGGAAAAATTTCTTCACATATTCCAAATATGATGTTCTGACAAAACCAGCACAAAACATCTTCAAAAAATAGATACAAAGTATCAATAAAAAGCTAGCAAATCAAACAAAATTTCTTTTAGACATTTTTATACAACCTGCTAGAGAGAATACTAAATTCAATTCAAAGCTAATGCTATTTGACGTCATTAATAAAGAACAAAATTAATGACGACAAATTGGTGCGTGCGGAACTAACGTAAAAGTACTTGACGTACAAGTGCGCTCATTTTAATAAAATGCCTAAGGCTATTCACATTTCATGATGTTTTAGCTGTCACAACTTAACCGCACAAAATGATTAAAATGACATAATGCTATCAGCAATCCAATTGTCGGTTTTCAAGCATTCATTCTTAACTGTTCCAACTTAATGTTTTACAAGTTTGCTCAAACCCACTATGATTCGAATATTGAATATATAGCTGACACGCTGGACATATTTCAACAATTGCTCATTTTCCCGTTTAACCTATTCAAGCCGGGGAGGGACACGCTATTATTTCCTTAATGATTAAAAAAGATTATTGGTTGTTGCTTATCAATTTTAATAGAATTTATAATAAAAATTGTTGGTTTAAAAAAATGCCCACAATGTGCTTTTTCCAAGACGATTTAAGTTTTTCTCCTTGATTGGGCTAATTTTTTACATTTTTTCGAGGGAAACCCAATTGTTCGACCGTTTCTTCAGTCTAAGCCTATTAAAATGTTATTTTCCCATAAGAATTAATTCAATACAGGAAAGTTATGGAAAAAGTTGCCTACTTTTCTGTTTTGGATACATCAAAACTACCCTGAAAACCAGAAGTCATAAAGTTTATAAGCAAAATCTTCTCTTGTTTGTTCTCTCTATGCTTATCTTAAATTTCGGAAACCGATCAAAGCTTTCTCAAAAGATTCGCTTATGTACACCCACTAAACGCCCGTAGATTCAAAATAATCGGGATTGACGTGGTTTTGAGTTATACTATTGTAATGAGTTATTGCCTCGTAGCAAAATATAAAGTTAGCAGATAAACAGCCTATTGACAAGGAAATCTCTGAAAAAATTAGTGCTTAGTATATCAATTACTAAGTCATATTTTTATAGCTTTGAAATATTTCAAGCTTGAGAAGGCAGGGCTTTTGAGGGGCTTACAGAAGCTGGGGGGGTATTTTTCACCCAACCCCCCCTAGAAATATTTACCCAATTTTCATGAAACTTTCAGGGATGAAAGTATGTCATCATATTAGGTATTAATTACCATTACAATTTTGATAACGTCATTCTATCTTTGATGATGTCATCATTCTTTTTTATGTCACACAGAACCAAAATAATCACTTTTCGTCTAATTAGTCACATTTGGGTTTTAAATATTAAAGTTACTTGAAATTTTGTATTATTGCATCATTTTACCTGTTCTTTCAGATAGAATTATCAAAATTTAAAAATAAAATTTAATATTTTTTGGGGTTTTTGGGCATACCGACCTTCATTTTGTACCCGATCCAGACTCCCTAAAAACTCTTTTCTTCAAAAGAAACTAGGCTAGTCTGGTCCAAATAAAATTTGTTTAAAAGTGGTAAAGTTTCGTGCAAAAAACATTTGTATTTTTGGAGTTATTTTATAAAAACTGCAGGGGAGGGATGAAAATGCCCCCCCACCCTTGCCTGAATTGGGTTATAGAAGATCTTAAAGTTGGCCTTCAAACTCAATCAAGGTTTGGGTGTTGAGCTAAGCTAAGGCAGCAGCTAGTGTTTTTTCCTTCAAATTCGTTGTTTCTTTCATAATTGATATACTTTACTTAGTTATGTACAAGCTACCTTTTCGGGTTTTTGAAAAAAACTAAGAGTTCTGCACAGCAATTACAGCTACTAAAAATCTATAAGTATAACAAAGTATTATGTTTTTAGAGCAGTTAAAAAGATTCCAAGAAAGCATTTTAAGAATTTTAGCTAACGATAGGCTATTTCATTTTCTTATTTTTGTAGACGTTTTTAATCATTCATCAGAAACTTCTTTTACTTTCATCGCTAAAAATGCTTTCGTAACTTCACAAAAACTTTTTCATTATTTGCATGAGCTCGTTTTCGTAAAGCACCAACATTGTAAGGTAGCGTTTGATTTAAGGTCCATTGTCGAACC
>JANSTP010092007.1:0-13421 GCA_025330745.1 Cladonema radiatum | reverse complement strand
GCTATTTCTTTAGGAAAATATCTGAGTCTACCAAACATTGTTCAAGTACTCTCAGAAAATTGAAATAACTTAATTTCTGCTTGTTTCATAAATTAATGGTCAATTTCGACTATATTCCAAATGAGACTTTTATTTAGACCTCGCATGAAAAAAATTGAATGCTCTTTCCAATGAGTCCAAATCCAAGCTCTCGTCCTGGAGATAGAATCTGTTTTACTCGCAGTTTTTTCCTTTGAAAAAACCTCTCTTTCTGAAAATGGCTGCTATTCTAAGGTTTAATGATAGTTTCTTCCAATTCATTTGCAAATAACTAAATTTGGGATTTTTTTTTTTGATGGAAAAATTATTTTGTCATCCCAATAAAAGAACGAACAAATTTACCAAAATACAGGCTGTTTGCTGCTTGCTGACTATCTCTGTTTTCATATGAAACAGATCCTAAAATTTCTTCAATCTAGAGATAGCAAAGCCGAGGACGACTCTGTTATGACTTTCAACAGTGTCGTTGTGTGTTACTTTTTTGCGAGCATTGTCAAAAAAAATATAGATGTGGGACCCTGCACATAAACTTGAATTTGTTGGGAAAGATGAGTGGGTGTAAAAAAAGTTTGCAAAAATCTTACAGATATAACCCCGCAAAGATTGTAGAGCCAAGAATCCATGTTTCTGTTGTGAGGTTGGTTGTAGACTCAATGATCCTTCTTAATATCTCTTTTATTGGCAAATCCAGAAGTGGACTATATATCCATGTTTTCTTTGATATTTTCTTTTTCTGAATCCTTTTCACTTTGGCTAATGGGGTTAATGCCAACCTTTGATGCTTTGCAATTTACAAAATTATCAGACCTGTTTTCACTATCAAAGTTTGTGAACCATTCACTCATATTTTCATGTTTCTAAATAAGAGTAAAAATTTTTCTTCAGAGTAAAAATGTTTTCACCAGACTAATTTATCCACATCACTGCAGTTAACTCATGATATAATTTCTGAACCTCCATCGTGCACAAATGATTAATTGTTAAACCAATGTTAACAGAAACCATCTAAAGGAAAAATGCCTATGTTTTTCGACTAATTAATAGAAAGATCAATCCGTAAAGTCGAAAATGCCATGTGTCAGGGCATCAAAATATATGGACCTTTTACTATGTAATGCAGTGTATAAACTACAGAAATGTATTTAGGTGCTAAAATAGATTCTTATTTCATAAATTTAATTCTCATAAATAAAAGAATTAACAAAATAATAGCTTCAAAAAAAAGCATAAAGATTTTGATTTTCAAATGAATATACCTTGTAACGGTGTTTGTTCTCTCAACAGTAGGATTTGTAAAAAAGGTGACAGATTTCCATTTTTTAGCAACAGCAAGTATCTCAACTGTCCTTTTTTCCTGTCTCTCCTTTCTTTCAAAAAAAAAGAAAAGTTGTTTTTCTAAGTTCACCTGGAAATAGAAAAATTGACCTTCTCTATTTCATTCGCAACTATCCTTGACATCAGGGATGACTTTAAAAAACCTCAAAATACTTTCAATAAAGCATAGTTTTCATGGAGATTTCTCATTATCTATGAGACTTTTCCCTCATTCCAAATGGCTGCTGAGTTGAACCCTAGCAATGTGATTAGTGGAGGCGTCATCTACGACTTTGTCTACCGCACAAGACTATAAAGAAAGTTTTTTAGTTGTTTAAAAGAAGATATTTTATTGATTATGTTGAAACATTTGATGATGGGAATTCTCTCAAATATGTATTTATTTATTTGAAAGAAGTCTTTTGTGTGTAGTGTGTGTAGTGTGAAGTGTAGTGTGTTTCACATGAAGCAAAATTTGTAAAATTTTACAAACTTCAGTAGAGTAGTTTTTCCTGTTCATTAACAAAATGATAAAACATTTATTATATACATTTAAAGAAAAGGGGTTTGAATGATAAAGAACTGGCACTAACAATGATAGAAAGGACACTCTAGCTCACACAAGGGCACTTTTAATTAACATGCATCCCTTCAGATAAACAATTTTTGTCTCCTACAAGCAAAATGAATTTTTGGTAAAATTTCGTAAAGGGTTAGCATCTGACCAGCGGGTGTGAAAAAGTTTCTAGTTATTCCCTGATACTCAGCATCCCTTGGTAGAAAAATTACCAGACAAAACTCGACTTTCAAATGGTATCCTTTTCCTAATTTTATTTAAAAAATTTTTATGTGTCTTACCGTTTTACCTTGTGTCAACATTATGTAGTAGCAAAATAAATTAAGTTTGTCAATAATCTTTTTGTTTTTAAATGGTAATGGTCTAAATGTAAGAATTGTTTCCTTTGGCCACTCAGAAAATGCAAGTTTTTATATTTTACATTAAGTGGAGATGTAACAACAGTCTAAACTTTTACAAAACTTCAATTTATTAAAAATAGTTATGGGCTTCTTTGTTTTAGATGGTGATCTTATCACGATTCATGATAGCTCAGATTTAATGTTTGCAAAATCTTTAAGCAGATATCTTAAACTCACGTTGTATGGTATGTTTTATTGTCATTTATCTACTTTCTTTTTTAACTTTTTATAAAATTGTATTTATATTGTATTGAATATTTAATATATTAATTTCTTTGATTCAGTGAATGATAAGCCACGACCTTTGGAACATGATCAAGTAAAAGAAGTTAAGGAGGAACTATTGCGTATCCGAGATCATGTCAATGGTCTTATAAGTCGATTGGATTTATTTTCTTATCACCAATCAAATAATGGTGTGGTAGAAAAGAAAAGCTTTGATGGAAATCAAAAAGAAGATAATAGTAGTAAGTGTTCACCCATTTTTCCCTTTTGTGGCTTCTGTGATAGAGAAGCTTTGAGGTAGAAATAAAAAAAGAAAACATAGGTACATGGCTACAAGACAACATAGTTAATTAATGATTTGATGTTTTGGTGAGTTTGTAATTGAGGCATACCATAGTAGCCTCATAGACTCATATAGAATACTAGACTGAACTTTGGCTCAAAAATAGCATTATGGTTTTTCTCGTTGGCAGCCATGTTTGTTGTTAGTCTGCATCACCAAATCAACCAATCAACGGCAATTTATTGCCAAAAAAACGAAAGTAAAACAAACAGCAATGCAAAGGCCTCTCCAAGTTGCTATAGGATTTTGCATAAACAGACTAACAAAAATGGTAGCCTATTTGGTAACGCATCTCGTAACCAAACGAAATGCTATGCGTCCTGTCTAGTATTCTATATAAGTCTTAAGAGTAGGCTGGAATGAAAATGTTGAAATTACCATAACCAATTTTTAAATTGTGAGTGTATTGAAAATTTTTGTCAAAAACTTTTTTCCAAGTGAAAGCAGCTGAAGTTATCAAAAAATAAGTCCAATAGTGTGTGGCTATTAGAGGGCACAAAATGATTTCTGAACATAATCACAAAGGCACTCTCACATCTTTCTATCTGAAAACTAAATATTTAAGGAAATTAAGGAAAAGTTTCAGAAAAATGTTTGTTCATAAGATAGAAACATGAATCAAGATTGTTTAGGTATTAATAACATCTATTGTCTTAGGTTTTTATCAAAAATTCCTGTAGGTTAATTTTTCTTACTCATGTATCTTTCTTTTTTTCTGAAAAAATTTATTGCCCATCAATTTTGGTGCATTATGTCTTTCTTTAATCTTTTACTATTAAAGATTTTTATCTCTCTAATGATAATTATTAGTCTTAATATAGAATTGCAAGAATCGTTGCCTTGATTCTTTTTATGAAAGAAGTAATTCTATTTTATAAAAGATGGCAGATTTGGAGTTGCAAAGAAGATGGCAGATTTGGCAGTATGTGAATAACTTGTTATTTGATTCCCAGAAGTTCTAGGTTTAGGAAAGTATTAAAAGCAAAAACCTTATGGCCCGTGCTGATTTATTATCTTTTTGTGAAGGTAACGCTGTAAGAGAGGAATTTTATCAGAGTAATAAGTAACAGGCCAAGTTGGAAACTGGACTAAAGCATTGATGTCTTCCTTTCTGTTATTGTATTCTATTATTATTTTGTAATTTCTGTTTATTTTTTCTATTTCCTATATTTGAACGTTTTCTTATTTTTACTTGACTAAATTCTTAAGCAATATTTTATATTTTTCTTTCTGTTAGAATAAGGACACTGCTTGTGACTGCAACAACACTTAGTGGGCGGGTGATACATTTGTGGTTTGTGCCTCAGATTGTTGGTTGTGTTGCCATTAGATACTATGATTTTACCTTTTTTCATATTAGAATAAATACACTTCCAAGAAATTTGGTTAAAAGTGTCAGGTTTTTGATTTTTTAAGCATTCCAACTTTTACTGGAGACCCTATTAATTAAAATTAGTGATTTCACAATTCAAATGTTTTAACAGTTTTTTGCTTATATTAGCACAAGGGTATTGCCTATCATTGCCAAGGGCATTGCCAGCTGGACATATTGGCTTTCATGAAGGACACCCACCATTCTTGGGTGGCACAGAAAAAGAACCCATGAATGTTACTATTTAGTGATTTGAAATAAAGTATTTTTTAAAAGAATACAAACATCTTTATTAAGTCAACTGAAATACTCATCATCTATTCAAAATCCTATCATGTTGTTGGAAATTTTAAGAAAATTAGAGATTCAATTTCCAGACAGTTTATATTATTTGTCAGAAATATCCCATTTCCAACAGTTTTTTTCTGCTCTGTTTATCAGTGATATTCTACATCATGTAAGGTGATATTATGGAGCTCCTAGCACTTTTTTTGCCTGTCATGGATATAGTGCATATCATTTTAATGTTAATGATGACATGAAATGGGTAGTTCTGCTCTCAAAACGGAAATATTTGAAGCGCTATGCCTCTTGTTCAAATCTCTCTCTTAGTCCAGATCACAATGCCAGTTGGTGTGAATGTTAACATCAATGGGATTCAGCATAACTGTTTAAGTCCTGAGATTTATCATTGGGAGTGAAGCTTTGTTTCTTGTTTAGGTTTATGTAATATTTCCCTTGATGCAATTTGATACTTCTAATATTAGTTATTATATTTGATAATGGCTGGGAAAAAGTTCAGGGGATTTTATAGTTATAGATTCAAATAGTTTGAACAGTACAGTAAAATGCACAGATTTATTTATAATTTCAAAGTTTTCTTTCAAGCTGAATATTCATATGTTGATACGAGATATCCAATTGTACAGCTAACTGTGGTCAAACTCTTATCAGAAATTTGACAAAAACCTAATTTTAAGGTTTTTTATAAAATATTGATATAGTTCTCTGATAAGACTGAGATACAAAATTTAGCTCTTACAAAGTAGCTATGGCTAGTTAAAAGTGTTACCAATTATGTTAAAACTTCACTGTTTGTACATATTTTGCCGTACAAGCAGGAATTTTCTGTCTTCATTTTCTATATCGTATACTTGACTGCCTTGATGATAACCTTTTTCTTTTTGATATTTGTTTCCATATAAGATCATAAAAAATCATTAAATGACGAAAATATGCTGCTTTTGCCTACTGACATCTTTTGCTGCTGACATCATTTAATGTGAAAAATAAAACAAAAAATAAACAAAATGTTGTTTTTATTTTGGGTCACTGTGCTTTAGTGGTCAGCACTGACAGTTCTCACAACTGTGCTTATGGTTTCATTCTCGATTCATTGTGAACTTCTGCCATAAGGCTTAAATCAGTCTTGAACACAGACAAAGATGTTGATGGCCATCAAAATGACAATTGACTGCACACTGCAATTCAGTTTAAATTATGTTTTTTCAAGTGCCTTAATTACCAACATGGATGAGAAATGAAATGCATTGCTTTAGCATTTACTATAAATATTTTTAAGATATTTCATAAAACAAAGAATTTTCAGTTGATTGAGAGCTCTGGGAAAATTCATTTAGCATTATTTTGGAGTGCCATAATAGGGTTGACAGGGAGGGGGTAAAATTACCCCTGTCTAAAACCTGAAATACTTAAGGAAACTGAATGGAAATTGATACGATGGTAAAACAGGATTGAACTTTAAAAAAATAGCAAAGTGGATGTCATCACCTTCAGCAAAAAGTGATGATGTCATCACAAAGCAATGGTAATGGGAAATTTTGAGCATGTCTGGTCACAAAAATGGAAGTTTGATGATGCCATCAAAAATCATCCAAAATTCTTCCATGATACAGTAGTTACTGTTGAAACAACCAAATTAGGCTAAAAAACCGAGATTCAAAGCAAGAATTTTGAAAAAATATTGCTTTTAACTGTATTTTTGGTCAAAAAGCAGCAAAATTTGGTTATACTATGCTTCAGAAGCATTGGCACTACTTTGGTTTTTCGAAGGCTATGGACATGAAACTTGGCCAAAATTTAATTCTGAAGATAGATATTTCTAGCTAAGCACTTGTGACTAAAATAAAACTTGAATAAAATTACAATATTAAGTTTTGAGCAAATTTTGAGTACCATCAAAAGATCAGTAAGCTAAAAAAAAAAATGTTTTGCGAAATGATTGTGTTTTGATTAAATCAACACGATTTTCCTGTTGGCATTTCACAAGGATGTTGAAGTGAGTAATCTAGATTGATATGAAACAAGGCAAGTTTGAAGTGGTAATGTCTACTTTTTCTGCCCAGAAGCTGCTGAATAACCTAATCATGTAACAACTGGTATCACTCTTTCAAATATATACTGGAAGGATCTGATGTTTTGTTCATGTCTACTTTTTGTGCCCAGAAGTTGCTGAATAACCTAATCATTTAACAACTGGCATCACTCTTTCAAATATGTATTGGAAGGATCTGATGTTTTGTTCCCGATTATGAAAGAGTGCTGGCTTATCAATGTGTCAATGTGTGGAAAGATCCTGACCAAAACATAGCTGGTAAGTTATAATTCATTTAGAAGAAGATGAACTTTGCCTTTTTATAAATTTAAAATTGTAAAAACAAATTGCCTAAAATTTTTAGGCTTTACACAGTATTTTAAAGGGAATTGTATGGCAAGGAAACCTTTTGGGGTAACCAAACAAGCAGCATTTTAAAAATAAAAATTTTGATTTTTTGAGGGAAAAATGTAAAATACAGTACATACTTTATTTACAAAAACCTCTGCTTCTAGTCTACTACCACTCCCCAACATTTTAACCATCAAGTAAATTCGTGATTTTCTTGTCATATTAGATTTTGAAAATCAATACCCAATTTGGGCCTTTTCATAACACCGTCACATGTTAATTTGATGATGTCATCAAAATTTGGGCTTGATTTTTAATGTTTCACAAATTTGTAAAGAGGAATAGGAAGTTAATTATTTGACATAAGTTTCATACAATTTCTTTGTAGTTTTTGTGTCAGAGAGGGGGAATGGAGGTACCTTCCAGAGCCCATGCACAATACTTTTAATAAAATTGGAGATTGCATTTCTATGTTTGGATTTCTACCTTTATTACTTACTGCTGTTGTCATTTTTCAACATAGAATTTCAATGCATAATGGGTCAACTGAGTCGCATGAAAATAATATACTGTCTTCTTAAAATGGAAGACTGTACGAAGTTTCCATTTCAAGCACATTGTAAATTATATAAGCCAATTATAATTTTCAAAGCTCATTATATTTTCTTTTGCGGCTTTTTATTGTCTCTTGGCAGTTTTTTCTAACTTGGGCAGAGCGCAAACATCAAAATAATATCAGGAAACCTCTTCTATGAGAATGTAAAATTGTTAGTGAAAGGTAACAATAACAGTTTCTTTTATGGATTAAAAAATGATTGTCACAACAGACCATATTAACACAGCAATTGCATATATACATGCTGACACACACACACATTTATGCGCATGAGCTTTTTTTAGCACTTGCAAAACAAGAAAATGTGTAAAAATTTGGTATGATAGCACATGCAAATAGCACTTCCCAAATCAACCAGCAGATTGCTTTTCAGCACATGGCTAGTTTTATTCTCAAGAGGTCTGAGACAAAAAACATTCCAAGATCGTAGTTGATTAAGGGGTTCGCCAAAATAGATAAATCTCATAACTCGAAAACATCTAAACTGTGTATGATAAAATGAGTTTCAATTGCTTAATGGGTTTGTTTTTTAATTGTGAAGAAATTTCCCTTAACTTTTTTTCCTAAAGTCCATTGAAATGGTTCCAAAAACAAAAGCCATCAAGACTCTTTAATCAAAACTACAGAATGAAGTGTCTTATGGTCAAATTATTTATGATTTAAATGCAAAGGAATCATTAGGAATCATATAGCAACCATATTTTTTGGTACATTAACCAACCAACAGTTATTTCAACATTCTCATGACTTTATTATTAATGTGTTAGCATTATTGGTTGTTGATTTTGGTTAAATATAGGCAAGGTGTTATTTGACCTTAATTTTAAAAAACATCAATTGGTTTAGAAATAGGCTTTGTATCTTAGACTTTTCATACAGAAATACAGAAATGTTCAATTAAGTTGTGTCAGAGGTTAAAGGAATAGAAGCGCAACATAGAAATAGGGAATGTATCATGATCATGAACAAAAACCAAGAAACTAAGCTTTACTCCCGCTGGTTGATCTCTCACTTGAGCTCATCTCAACTTAAACTTTTGTTAGGTGTAACAGTTTGCTCAATAAAATTAACTTCAATGTTCATGCTTGTGGCTGTTTTGAGATTAAACCAAGGAATCATAGAAACTCAACATAAATTATTTAATAATATTTTATAACCGATAGTGCTTTATAAGTCTTGTTCTTATCTTCAATCTTTTATATCTTATTGATGGATAATAATGTTTCAGCAGGCTGCCTGAGCATGCCAATGTGATGCTACCGGCAGCTTGTTTCTATAACCTTGCTTAAGGGATCGGGAAGTAAAAATATAACTTAGGCTCAGATAAAAGTGCCTTAGATACGATGAGCAATGATTTTTATTTGATCTCGCTTTGACTTTTCCCCCTTAAGTTGTTTTGAGTGTACAGACTTGTTGCTTAGGGTGTTATCCCTAATCTGTCAATAATGTTACGTCATCAGGGAGTTAGAAAATTAACCAAACATTGACAGCCTTTTAGCGTTGTAAAGGTTAAAATTATATATTTAACATAATAGTTGTTAAATATAGATAGAGATAGAGATAGTTCACACGAAATAAAACTTATCTTTAATAGATATTGTTCCAAAATAATTTCAATGTCCCTTGTCCCAGGCTTCTTTTTGATTTACGTCTTGCTCAACATCTGGACATGCTTTACATGTGTGTTTTGTCACACCCCTAAATTGAAAAGATTTGAGAATGACATGTAATGACATGATAATGTAAACGCAATCTTTCTGCACAAAAATTTGTTTAAAATATATTTTTCAATATTAAAAGTTATCATTTAAGAGTTTCTCTATCTTCCAACAGCATCTTGTCATGACAAATTTTAAAGTCCGTAATGTGGCAAATAGGTAATTGATGAATGTCATTATGTTCCTACTGGTAGAGTTATAATAAAATAGTTTATCAAATAAGTTGTGTAAAGTGCTTGATATCAATTTAGACTTTTATCGATCATGTCTCCTTTCAAAATACTGTAGCATGTCTGCACACCTCAAAAAGCAGTAAAGACAGGGTCAATCCAGATGGAATAAGAAAGCAAAGTTTTTAAATTTGTTGAAATATTTCTATTTTATTATGTATGTGTTAACAAAAACATAGAGCATAGAAACAATATTTAAGCAGCAATTACTATTTTCTTGCTGCAAGAAATTCTACTGATAGAAATTCTGTCTGATGATATTGCTTTAAAGAATGTTACTTTGATTTTCAAATGTATTTGTGGGCAATGTGTTTTTTGATTTCAGGACATTTTTTGGGGGAGCCCCTGCATTTCAACGCCGCTGTCTCTGCTTCTAATGAACACCTAATCTAGATAACCACACCACTGCTAAAAATCTTCTGTCCAAACCTAGGACATGGAATTTTTTTTTGTCCTGGAAATACTTTGAGGACATTAAGTAATGCATGAAGTCAGATCTAGTGAAATTTTTGAAGGCTTGAATTTTTTTATTTTTTTTTCGAAAATAAGGCTTGTCCAGTAACCAAAACATCGTTTTTTAAAATTTTCACAAACTTGAACATTAATTAAACTATATTATCTATTTGAGTGATTTCATTTATGAATGATGATTATAACCTGAGATATATAACTTTCTATTCCGTAAATTCATAAATTCTTGGACAATTTAGAGAATTTTCCTTAAGTTAGAATTTGTTAAACTCAAATAAATTGGCAACAAAAAGTCCAGACCTGGTTTTTCGTGGGTGGAGCTATAAAATTATTATTTTCCTTGATTATTTCTGAGTGTTAATAAGTATGAATGAAAATTCCATTTAATTATTATTTTGAATTCAACTACTATAGGTTTACCTATTTATTTAACTTACTATAGGTGTTATTCCCTATTAAAACTATAATTTTAAATCATTTCAAGGAACCGCTTTTGTTTTAGAGGAGCTGCCAACATCACCAGTGTGCTATTGCTGCAAACGTCAAAACACAGAGAAGCGCTTGAGAAGTAATGTATGTTACAATGAACCATATAGAGGTAGCGGCAATGACCACAACTCTTGGAATTCCAGTGTAACATTTAACACAACGCAACACAAATCAAAATCATCTCAAACTGTACATGTTCCTCTTTCGAGATATCACATGGAAGATACTGGCAGGTCTTTTCAAGAGACTTTCCCTTTACTACAACATGCAAAGCAAGAAACTGTTCATTCTGCTCTTCCAGCGCAACCATCTAGCTGTCCTTTTACAATGAAAAAATCCAATAAAAAAACAATAGGAAGATTCGCTACATTGGAGAAAGAAGGAGAAACTCGTCGAGCTCATTTCACAGATTCAATGAAAGTTGTTATGAATGAGTATTATAAAAACCATACTATTGGTGAAACAGGTCATAAACAGTTCCCACGTCTCGTTGCGAGCAAACTAGCAAGAGAATTAAGTTTAACAAAAGTTCAGATCAAACAGTGGTGCCGTAACAGAAATAAAAAGGAACGATCAATGATGGAAACCAACAGAGTCACTCCTTCATTTGTTTCAACTACAAAAACGCCGACAAGTTTGATTGAAGACCAAAAGATGGCTGTCGTGACGTCTGAAAATTTATTCTCAGAACATAACTCATATCAATCTGAAGTAAAAAGAAATAGTGAAAGTAGTATTGACATTAGACCAGATACAGAATTTGAAGAAAACCCTTCAGTCTTTGTTTTGCAAGAGCAATAATTTTTTCAACCATTTGTTGTCTTTATTTTTTTTTTCTGTCTTTTTTTAATGTATATTATTACCAAAGAGATGGGAACTTTAAAGGTTATTTTATCTATCATAGTTTCATCCTCCCGTTTCATAAGAATATAATGGAAAAAGTGTTCACTCAACGACCATCATAGGCAGAATGATGAAAAATTGTATTTTCTGTATTAATAGAAAGGAAATGCATATTTTTTTTATTTTTGTTAATTTATGAAGTATCTTTATTCATAAAGAAGACAGTGCTAAAAAAAAATTAGATTCATGTGTACATTTAGACAAAAACTCTGATCTTCAGTTTAAAACATTTTGCTTGTCTTTGAATTTGCCAATGGTCAACTTTTCATTCAGACACAAATTCTAAGTGTTGGTTACTAGGTTGTGTCCTGAGCATTTTCTTACAATAGACCACTCAATTATGTGATTTTGATTGCTTTTTTTAAGGTCCCATATGTAGTTTGATAATTCAGTAGCATGCTGGTGGCTTCTGTTGTTAAATGAAACTTTGTGGTTGGCTAACCTGTCTTTGAAGGTGGCTCCACAACGTTCAGAGTATGTTTTTAAATTTGAATTATCTGGTGTTACTACATTTGCTCTGTGGATTCTTATTATTGCTTATAATATTTTCGCCATATTTTCCATGCAACTGTAGCTAAGTTTAACTTTTTTTTTATTAAAAAGCGTTTGGTATTTGTGCCTTTTATGAAAATGTATTGATATTATTTGTAAGATCTTTTTCCCTAAATTTGTCTTATTATTTTTACCGAAAAGGGGGTTATGCCAAGTTATCTTACGTTTCCTAATGTTTCTATTGATAGTTTGTGAGTTTTTGTAATACAGTAGAACCTGCTAAAAAGACCACCTCTATAAAAAGACCACCTGTCTATACGACTACTACTTTAGATGACTACTTCTTGGTCCCAAAACAGCACTTTCCATTGTTTTCAACCTGTAAAAGAAGACCACTTTTTTATGGTCCCTAGAGTGGTTGTCTTACACAGGTTTCACTGTATATAACAGCCATTAATTTTTAACTTCATAGGCGACAGCAAAATCATTGCCGCCGCAAATAGATTTTTCAGGAATGATGGCAGCAATTAACAAAAATCGGCGGTACCTTTGGCATTTTAATTACACAGTTTTACTTTTTATAAGAAGACTTTTGAAAACACAAACCTTGGGTTTAGAAAAACAAACTGAGAGCAAGTTGAAGGTTATAAAAAAAAGTATAAAGAAGGTTGGTTGCCAATTTGTAGCATATTTGCATGCAAAAACACATTGTGAAATTGTAAAACTATATTTAGTCTCAACCAAAAAATTTGGACGTCGTCAATTACTTAGCCACTGTAAAACGACAATTTTGAAGATGCGACAGGAAACCGGCGGCAATTGCCTTTTGCTGTTGCAAAAAATAATGGCTGTGTAAGCTTTTCTTTATAACTATTTTCCTAAAGTATGGTCTTTCAAAAGGGTACTGTCTTTTCGAAGATACCATTGTCAGTTGAATTTGATAATATTTGTTTGGATATTGCTTGAGGCAGTTCCTTAATTATATTGACATAATTAGTTCATTATCCCTGAATATATTCTTTAATTAGTTTGACATAATGTTGACATGTTTTGGTTTTATTATGTGGCTTGTTTATCATTTAAAAATACCTTTATCCCTTTATCCCTAAATATTTATACCTTTTATAAAGATACTAAATAAAGACAAAAATTGAAATAAATGTATTTTTTTTTCTCTATATAAATACTGAAAGTACAATTTTTCATCATTCTGCCTCTGATGATCTTTGAGTGAACATCTTGTTTACTCAGTGTGAAACACAATGTAAGGTTTTTAAATGAATATTGAATAATTATTTACTATTAACTGCACTGTAAACAAATTTGTAGTGTTAATTAAAAAGGTATGTATTTATTAATGCCTCAGATAACCACTTGGGAAACGAGATAGGTTTAACTACCAGTAAACAGGTATGCAATCCCAACAATTATTCTTAAAAACGATGAGAATTCAAATATAGATAACAATTAAGCCTTGTTATCACACTGTATGAAGCTAAAATCCAAAATAAAAGTACTTGGTTTGATCCGATCCAAGTTTTATGT
>JANSTP010091896.1:0-13428 GCA_025330745.1 Cladonema radiatum | reverse complement strand
TCAATCCTAATTGAGTTTTTAAAACTGAATCCTAAAAAAATGAAGAAATTCTGAGTTTTTACACAAATTCCACCATTATTGCCTGGAATTGGTTAATTTGTATTTTCGTTGTTTTGAAAAGAGAATATGATTTATAGCTTGTGTATTGAAATCTTGATAGCAAAAATTGCATCGAACCTGAATGCAGAATACTTCCGCTTTTGTTCCACAGAATACTTCTCCTCAAAACTGAATCTTTTCCTAAAAAACGGCCACTGCCAAAAACCTCTGGAAAAATCCTGGGCAACATATTCCCATCAAATTTAATTTTTATTTTCCATATTTCATCTTTTGCTTTAGCAACACATTTGTAATTTAGCCATTATGTTCAGCTTTTGGTCTTTTTATTGAATTTCCACTGTCTGGGAGAGAGACATTGTTGTTACATCTTTCCATGAGTTTCTCATTTTTTGAGCAATCAATGTACACATTACTGAAAGCCTCTATCTCTTTCATTGATTTATTATTCCCAAGCAGCCTATATGTTTTAGTACCTAGGTTTGGTTGAATTAGCACAATTTCTAAATTTCTTAACCTTGTTGTGGGTATGTTTTGAGCTCTTGCTCCTTAATTTCTAGCCAAAGGCTTTAAGTAAATGCAACACATGTAACATTAGTAGATTTATATTAATCAGTATGTAATCATATATACTAAAGAAAAATAGATCTGGGCATATGTTTGGTTTCCTATTGTCCTACTAAAACAATCATTAAAGAGATAGAAAATTCAAATCCATACCTTTTACGAATGAGTTCTGCAATTTTCCAATGGTTTTCAGTATTTCCTTTTGATAGCTCATCCATTCTTGACTGTAATTTGCCTGCTTGTTCGTTCTCATCTAGAATTAAAAAAAAATTGGTCAAAAAAGAATTGATAGGTAATTGAAATCCAACAATTAGGCCAATTAAATAAAGTGCTTCAATTGAGTTCACGGAAGGTTGCTGATAAAAATGATAGCCATGCTCACAGTAACCATTAATACGTTTCAAAAGATCCTTGATTAAATTTTGATCAAAACCAAATTCACAGAAATAAGAAAGAAAACACGATTTCCCTTGTTAAACTCATGTTAATGAATAAATTCATTTCTCAACTAATTTCAAAACACATTTGTAAAAATCTGTTTTTCATATTTAAACACACCATGCTGACATTAAAACTGTTAAATGGTTTTGAAACCCTGCCAGATAACACTACAGAGGTGTATGGATGAACACCCAACATAATCACTAGGTATTAATTTCATAAAAAATATTTTACGTGGCAATGTCAGGCAATAACTTTCATCATTATTATATCATAACAACATATGCTTGCAGCATTTTTTTTATCTTGCTTTTTTCTTGCAACACAAAATTTTACACATACTCCCATTTGACGTTGTTCCTTTAATTTAGATCTCAGACTCTATGACATTCACTGGTTAACTATATAATACACAGATGTAATTTATGTGAACAAGCTGAATTGTAAAAGTCATTGCCAATAAACTCCTAATTTTTCCACCCAATAATTAGAAAAATGGTATATAGTAAATGTGAAAATGTATTTTCGAGTTCATCACAGAGCTAGAAAAGCTTTTGAGCACTCCTGACTCATGGAAGCCTGCACTGTAAGATTGAATAAGCAGTGTGTGATGAATAAGAACAAAAAAATAAACATTAAAACATAAACTGATATAAAGATCAGTGAGATTCCTTTGGAGATTCCTATACACATACAGCAACTCTGAGATAATGAAATTCCTATACAACATAGAAAGAAAATATTTTTTTTTCCAAGGAAATTCTCATACCTTTGTATTTCTGAATCATATCTGTAATTCTAGCCGTGTTTTCTTTGGTTAGATCCATCTCCTCACTGACACCAAACACAATGTTCTAAAATATTAAAAAAGAATTCCTTTCATTGTCTTTATTAGTCTTTTGTCTTTATGTATTACTAGTCTCTTTCTCCCCAAAAATATTTCTTTCCAAATACTTTGAACACTAAACATTGTTTTTAAGATGTTTTATCATTTATATATGTTCTTCTAGTTTGCCTTACTGCCTAGAAATTGGGACAAACAATTTTTATTAAAGTTAACTTCAGCCTCGTCTAGGGAAACTTCATTTTTCTGCCTTTCTTATTGGCGACGCCACACAGGAATTGCTGCCGTAATTGCTGAGGTAGAATTGAAATTGTTCCTTTTACGGCAGCACAAAATTGCTGTTGCAAACTATTAAAAAAAGTTAGCAAATTCTGCAGATACGCATTGCACATTTTAGACAAAGTTAAAAATTAGTGAAAAAAAACCTCATCCTTTAATGGCTATGAGACAATCTTCACTTTATAAAGATGCATTTTTTATAAAAAACCCATTATCCCTATTGTTTCTGGTGTGATTTGGTCTTCCTGACATAGAACTGCTGTCGCAAAACTGAAAAGACATAGTCTGTGGCAGCAGTTTGTTTTTATTACTGTTTTTTGTATTTATAGTCATAAGTATATACTACAGAAGCATCAGAGATGTAACTTCGTAGTTTTTGCTGGTAGCCTGATCAGGTGGCATGACATGGCGTCTTTGGGGGTCTAACCCCCCAACCAGAAAAAAATGTTCTCCCTCTTCAAATTTTGACCCCCTCCAATGAAATTTCAAACCTTTCCCCTCTCCAAAGGAATGTTAATAATCTTTGCGCACTTTACTATATTTACCACATCAATTTCATCTACGTATCAACAAAACAGTTAACTATTTTGTTTCTTTCTTCATCTAAAAAAAGGGTTTAAATTGAGAGAAAGAAAAAAAAAAAAAAACAATTACCCAAAAATAATTTCAAAATGAAAAAGTTGATCTCTGCCTTATTCCTAACAATGTCAAACCATCCACCACCTTTTTTTCGAAAACAAATTTTTCAAATCAAAACAAATGAATTGAATAATTTCAGAAATCAAATACTATCATTTCGAAATTCAAATGTTACATGGTCTATTCTACAAAATTAGGACAGCATCTGGTTTCTAGTAAAAGGGCAAAAAATATTTGGAAAGGCATACTAAATATAAACTTTTTTCACCTGTTCTGATTTAAAAGGGCAAAAAATATAGTCTTTAGAGGCAGTTAAGGGTTCAATATTCGGACACATCAAAGGTAGTGTTCGCTATATTTTTGGAATTTCAGGTTTTTAGCTCATATTAAAGAGCCTTAAAAATTATGAACACTGGTTTTTATTTCATCCCAATCCAATGTCCCAATCAAAAGTTATTGCCATTTATCTTTTTGATAAATTAGTATAAAAGGGAAATTCCTTCATTTTTTCTTGAACTTGTGATGTCATCAAGTGCCTTGGGTAATTGTTTAAATATTAAGATCATCAAAATTTCTGAATAGATAATGTTTTGTAACAAAAACCTTTCTCAAAAGATGTGCACTTTTAAAATATTAGATTTTTGTCTCAATTTTTCAAAAATCGATTTTGGTTCACTTGCCTTGGGCCCTTTTCTGTTTTTGGGCCACATGCCCTAAATACTAGGCAAAATGATTTTCAGTTAGATGAAAATGGTTTTAGTATTTGGATTACAGTATAATACAAAAAAGCCAAAGACGAATAAAAAAATATTTTTGCAATCTCAAAAATCGGGAAAGTCTGATTTTCAAAAAGGGCCTGGGCCTAGGACCCAAAACTGTTTTTCAAAAATTTTTATGAAAATGATTTCTTTCAATGAAATACTACAAATGTGAAAAATTTTATAAAAAAAGGTAATTACTTTTTTAGTTACAAGAATTTTAATACTAGCAAAAACTTTGAAGGCATCACAAATTTAGTGATGAGTCATAAAATTTTAGCAATTTTAAAAATCTACTAAAAATCCTTTAAAATTCAAACATTAAAAACTTTGGAAGGAAAAATCGGATTAAGATGAAATAAAAACCAGTTAACATATTTTTTCAAGCTCTTGAATATGAATGAAAAATCCAAAATACCAAAAATATAGCGGACACTACCTTTAGGGACCTGAAAAGGGACTGTGTCATTTATTCGAAATTGGAATGTAAACAGAAGCTCTGATAATTATCAGAAGCGTGTATTTCATCATTTGAAGCTTGTCCTGCCTGACTTTTTGAGTTAGTTTGGTAGTACCGTTGCACAATAACAACAAGCGCTTTTGTTTTTGAAAAGCAACAAAAGGAAGAAGAGATGAGTCAATTCATTAAGAAAAATAATTTGAAAGATCATTCTTTTAACTCATACAGAAAAATTCCTCAAAAGTCATTTAGACCCTCCCCCTTTGGGTTTTAAAACAACTTGACTCTCCATTAGCTCCCCCCTCTTTGAGGAAAAAGCTCCCTCTTATTTTAGGGCAGGGAGACACCATATATGACTTTAATACATACAAAAAATTCTTATAACAATGCCTCCGATGCATATAACTGGTATCGTATGTAGTAAATTAAGCATGTATTTTGTTTTCTTATTAACCTGAAACAAATTAAAATTATATTGACTGGAAGAACTGTTGTCTATCACAATTTCTTGACATTGGTGTTGGGCTACAAAAATAAATTGGTGGTCTAAACCCTGGTAGAAAATCTTAATAAGATCTTGTAGGATCTTGTAAGATCTTATAAGATCTTAACTTTTTTAAGATCTTATAAGACTTACAAGAGCTTACTTAGATCTTACTAAGAATCTTAAGAAGATCTTACTTTCAAAACAAGCCTTTGCAAAGTGTTAAGAATCTTATAAGATCTTAATTAGGATCTTAGCAAGAAATGTCCAAGATCTTAATATTTCTTAAAACTCTAAGATCTTGTAAGATTACTAAGAAAACCTTAAGATACCAAAAAGTATTTTGTATAAAGACCTTAAAAAATCTTTGGAAAAAACCTCTTACTTACAAGCATTTTAAAAGTGTGGACAATCTTAATTAAGATCTTAGTAAGAAAATGCAAGACCAAGGCCCAGCCAGGATGGAAGAGATCAATTTTCCTAGCTGTACGAAAACGTACAAGCTTTCAAATTAGCAAGTATGCTAGCGTACCTTATTCATATTTCAAGTATACGCCAAAAAATCTTTATTCAGAATAAAATGAGAAATTAGAAATAATTTTTTTTCCCGTGTAACTTTCTATGTTTTCCTGTCAATTTTTCAGTACATCTTAATTTCTGATAATCAATAACTGAAAATTGGGGGAATAATAATTTTAGTATCATATTGGTGCATAACAAAAATCAGTTTCGGTGGCGGCCTGATATTTTTTATTGAGCCATCTCATTTGAGACCACCGGGCTTGTCTAGTTCAGAAAACTATACAACTAATATCTTAGAAAAAATAGCATCTATTTTATTTTCATCTATTTTCCAGCATTAAAAAGGCTTGTATCATACTAAAAGTACAGCACTTTCTAACAATACGAAAAAAACAGCACTATATCAACGAAAAACTTTACAAGAATTTGCAATTTTCAAGAAACCATCATAGCATATAAATACGGCAATTTTTGACAATTTGAAATACATGACATTATTGAAGTAAAACTTTGCCATTATCAACAATACCATTACAAACCAAAACAATTCTTAAATATCAGATCTTAATCTGAAAGATCAATGATTCTCAAAAAGCGTGTAAAGTTCTACTGGAAAGTGTTATTACATAATGGAGCACATATTATTTTAAAAAGTAACAAACAAAAAAACTTTCTCAACAAGTAACTTTACTGAATTTTATGATTTATTAAAATAAAATTATCATAAAAAATATGAATATAAGATATTAAAAAATAATATGCATTAACACTGCAGAATTTCAATTTTACTCTTTTATTTGATTTAATGTTTAATCAGGTTATTTTCTTGTTTTTTTAAATAGAGGCAGAATGTATCTTGCTTTTTCAGATCATTATGAATAAAAAGACTGCAAGAAACACAGATTTGAATTTTGCTCTTTACAAACCAATGTTCAACGACCAACAACCAAATCCAATTACGTCACAAATTTGAATTTTGTCCTTTATGAACCAATGTCCAACAACCCAACGATCAAATCCGATTATGTCATAGATTTGCAGTTTGTTCTTTATGAACCAAGGTCCAACAACCCAACGACCAATGACCAAATCTGATTACCTCATAAATTTGAAGTTTGTTCTTTATGAACCAATGTCCAACGACCCAATGACTAATGACCAAATCCGATTACCCCATAGATTTGAAGTTTGTTCCTTATGAACCAACGCTCAACGTCCAATGACCCAACAACCAACGACCAATTCCGATAATGTCATAGATTTGAATTGGTCATTGGACATAATATATAAATCTACGGTATTTATTCTAAAGTTTAGCCTAAATATATTTTACATTTGTGTTTTCAGGTCTTTGTTCAAAAATTTTTCCCCATATCATTATTCTAACACAAACAATTAGGTGAAGTTTACTACTACTACTACTACTACTACTACTACTACAACTACTACTACTACTACATGATATATTCTTTGATTCGTTTCTTCATTATATTGCAATAAAAAGTCATTGGTCATCAATGATCTGCTGTTGAAACTGAAAATTAAATGATCAAAACAAATCTCGAACTAATATTTAAGAATCTCATAACTAATAATTTTCATAATTAGTTACCAGGTTGTCTTTTATTTTTCTAGGGTTGTTGTAAAAAGTTGGGTACCCAATATTGGGCCCCAAAAAATTTTGCAGGGTTTTTTATTTTGAAGACTGACCAAAAGCACTGAAAATTTGTTCGGAGCACTCACAGGTTGTTTTTTGAACAACTTGAGACATAAGTTGCCTCGTAATTTATTATGAATTTTTATTAAATATTCCTTAACGCTATTCACGCTGGGCTTTTTTTGATGCCTCAAGCTGGTATCTTGGGAACCGCAAATGATAAAGTGATAAAACTTTGTACAGTAGTAAACCAATTTATTCTGAGCACGTTGGTATCAAATTTAACCGATGGTGTCATCACATTTTGATGAAGTCATCGTTTTTCGACCGACATGTCGTCAAAAATCGGTGATTCCAAGGTCCAACCTTGACTGGCTACTGAAAGTGAACCAAAAGATCTTTTTTCATGCGGTTTTCACCATTTTTCTACTAAACCAAAGTACTTTGAAAAAATAGAGATCTCAAATTGGGCCCGAAAATTGGCCTACCGGACCCGAAAATGGGCGTTTCCATGGCAAAAGTGGGCGTGACCACCCCAACATTTTTTCATGAAAATGTTGAATGTTCTCAGATAAATTTTATACAAAAAAGAAAGTTTTATGGTAATAGCTCTTTTTTAGGGCAATAGCTCTCTGGAATAGGGTTAATTATTGCTGAATTTCCTTTGTGCAATGAAAAGAACGTGCAAAGTGAATCCTATCCGTTTTCTCACTGTCATTAGGAATATGTCATTCTTTCTGGTAGATCAGGGTTTTTTTCAGGATTTCTAGCTACTACTGTTTTCTATTTTGAAGATTGAGTTTTTTATGGTATAGTGGCTTATTGAAAATACCACCCACCATGGTTGGGTGGTGAAGAAAATTTTGGGATTTAGATGCTCTAAAGCGTGGTCCCCACTAGACGAATAAGTGCGATAATCTTAGTGAGCATGATGTTCTTCGCACTTAATCGCATAGTGGGGACAAAATGTATTCGCACTTAATCGTAATTATTCGCGGTTCTTCGCCAAATTTTGCTTATCGCCTTTTTCGATCCAGATCGAAAAACGCGATAAGAGTTCAAAGGATGCCGACAAATATCATTCTCATGGAGAGTTTCCACATCAAATTTTCCTTCTTATGTTTTATTTTTTTTGATATACTCATGCAAAAAAAACGAAAAGTGTATTGCTGATAAAAATGAGTGTAAAAAAAAACTTGAGTTTATTGCAAGAAGAAGAGATGACGGAAGAGGTGAGAAAATACCCAGTTATCTTTGACAAAAGTCACAAAGGCTACATGGAGAATGATGCAGTCAAAAATGCATGGGAGGAAATTGCAAGCAATCTTTCCTTTTTGGATAATGGTGAGTTTTGTGACCTTTTTCCTTTTCATGCTTCATTTGAATGAGATAATAATGAAAACGCTATTAGTCAAATTGTAACAGAAATACGAACTCACTGATATAAGTGCACTCGTATCAAGCAATGTTTCGTGTTTGCTTATGTTTATTTCATTTTTTTAGGGGCTCAGGCGAAGCACTTATTTGAAAACTTCAAAAAGTGGTATTCTAAGAAAAAAAAAGCAGTCCAACAAGCAAATCAATCTGGCACGTCAACATCAGCAGTATCAAAAGCGAAAAAAGATATGGAGCCGTATTTATTCTTTTCTTGGCATGATAATTTCACATGTTCAAGGGAGGCTGCTACAAATTTGGGTAAGACATTTAGAGCCAACAGTGCCAATGAAGAATTAGAGAGCAGTCGTGCTGAACAAGAATTCGATTCTGTCGATTCAGAGAACAATCCTGAGGATATTCAAAATTCAGATAACTCTGGTACTGTCGACACTGCCGATAAAACCCCCAAACCAACAAGTAAAGCATCAAGTAGAAACCATCAGCCCTTGGCGAAAAGGAAAACTAAGGATGAGGATGAAGACTGGATGATGATGAAAAAGGTGGCTGATAGCATAATAAGGAGAAGGGAGGGCGATAAAGGCCTTGATTCTGAGGATTTGTTTTGTCGCTCATTGGCCGAAGAATTGCGACAATTTTCTACTCAGGAAAGATACGTCGTCAAACATGAAATTAGCAATATAGTTTTCAGACATCAAATGGCTAATTTTCAGCAAACGCACTCTACACAGCAACAATTACCACCATTTCACTCAACTCCAGTGTTGCCTCCGCTTTCACAAGAAAGTAGCAACTATCCTGGTAGCAACCCAAACGTAGCTACTTCAAGCAATAGTAACAATGACTCTTTTTTGAATATGATGAACAACAACACCTTTTCTATGAGTTAATTATTTTTTATTTCTCTCTGAACATACATACAGCATATATATTCATACATTCATCATGGAAAAAAAATCATATTTGATAAGAACTTGCTATTATTTTCCTCAAAAGTGAAACGAAGACAAAATACAGTGGTCCCAATTTAATGAAAAGATTGAATTTGATAGGGGCGAAAAGTTTTCAAAATTGTTCTTCCGCCCTAAATGACTAAAACAGTTTTTAGCTATGTATACACGTATGGAAATTACAGTTTGTATGTTCTACGTACATATTCAAGCTGCCACGGAACACTTCCTTCTTCTGAATTAAGATAGTCTCTCAATCCGTCTCGCATACAGTATTTATATATTCTTCCCTGTACCTAGCTCCTCTGGCCGGTTGAATACTTTGTAATGCAGAGTTTTCAGCTTGTGGTTCTGTCCGCCATGAACCAGGTAATAAGTTACCATCAGCATTTTCTGAATCCACAAAACCACTAGGGGTGTAAATTGTGTTGTTTGTTTGTCTTAAGTAGTTGTGTAGTGCCAGACATGCCAGAATATATTTTTGTGTATTTGACACATTAACTTTAATTGGTGTATTGAAAATCCGCCACCGAGTTGTTAAAATTCCAAACGCGTTTTCAATAACTCTTCGTGCTCTTGAATGCCTATAATTATAAATTCGATGTTCTTCGGTCATTGATCTACCAGGATACGGTCACAATAACCAACTCTTTAAAGGAAAAATTTTGTCACCCAGTAGATCATATGGGAGAGGGTTAAATGCGCACGAATTCAAATGGCTAGCATTTGGTAGGTTCATTGTATTACCCTCGAATTGTTGTCCCATTACAGAATTGGCTAGTATACCACTATCATTGTTGCTACCGTAAGCACCGACGTCATAAAGGGTGAAACAATAGTCGGCATCACATATGGCAAGTAAAACCAAGCTAAAATATCCCTTGTAATTGTGATATAGAGTACCACTGTTTTTGGGGCTTTCAATGCGAATATGTTTACCGTCTATTGCTCCTATAACGTGTGGAAAGTTCCATCTCTCTTCAAATTTTTCCGAAATACTTAGCCACTGTTCAGGATTGGAGGGAGGGCTAAGATATTGATCTTTGAGCGCCAAATATATCGCGTCACAAGTTTCCAAAATTATTTTGCTGACAGTATTTCTCCCGATACGAAAACTAAAAGACAGTGATTGCTGAGATTCGCCAGAAGCTAAGAATCTAAGAGTGAGTAACAAACGTTCTTCTGCAGTTATGCTCTTGCGAAATTTAGTGTCGCTTTTCGTGATTTTTCCTCGCACTAGTTCTAGTAAATGACCAAATCGATCAGGACTCATATGAAGATAACGGTAATAATACTCGCGATCTAGTTGCAATTCCTGATACAGTGTATTGAAAACGCCACGTTCATTTCTTTGTAGGAAAATATCTCTAACCCAAAACCGCTTTTTCTTTAGATTTTTCTTCTCTTGGCGTCTCTTTCTCTTTTCTTTAAAAAACATATACAAAAATACATCTTCCAGATCTAAAATTTCTGCTTCCTCTTTACTTAACATGATAAGTTAATTTTTTCATCAACAAATTTAATCCTTGGTGAGGAAAAGACTCAAAATTCACTTCGCACATATTCGCGCATTATGCTCACTGCGAGTTTCGCACTTAATCGCACTTAATCGCACTTATTCGCCTAGTGGGACCACGCTTAAAACAGCTATTTTAGCATTTTTTACTGGGTTTAGGAAGTCTGAATTTACAAATAAAATGCAGTAAATTCCATAATTGCTCAACATTACTCAAACATATCACCTTATTAATTTTACCGCCTTATTCAGGCCTGCGTTTAACTTATTCCAAAATTTTGACTTTTATCCTTCTTATTTTGACATTTCCTCTTCATTTATTTCTTGAAAATACGAAACAGCCGAACTTTATACTTATTATTTCGATATTTCCTTTTCGTTTATTACTTAAATATTCGAAACGGCCAACTTTTATGGTTCTTATTTTCATATTTTCCCTTCGTTTATAGCTTAAATATTTGAAACGGACGACTTTTATAGTTCTAATTTTGATATTCTCCTTTCGTATATGATGTAAATATTCAAAACTGCCTGCTTTTATGGTTCTTATTTTGATATTTTCTTTTCGTTTATGGCTTAAATATTCAAAACGGCCGACTTTTATGGTTCTAATTTTGATATTCTTCCTTCGTATATATGACATAAATATTCAAAACAGCCGGCTTTCATGGTTCTTATTTTGATATTTTCTTTTCTTTTATGACTTAAATATTCAAAACGGTCAACTTTTATGGTTCTAATTTTCATATTTTCCCTTCGTTTACTTCTTAAATATTCGAAATGGCTCACTTTTATTGTTCTTATTTTCATATTTTCCCTTCGTATATGACTTGAATATTTGAAACGGCCCACTTTTTACTACTGGTTTTGATATTTCCCTTCGTATATGACTTTTAAATATTCAAAACGGCTAACTTTAAATTTTCAGGAAACAGCTGTATTTTATAACTTCAGTTTTCAATCTTGAGAGTAGATGATTCAAGAAGAATTGGAGGTACTGTATTGTTTTTGTGGAACAGCTGAGCCATGTCGAAAAGTTCTTGATATATCATAACAACTACGAAGGCTAACTCAATCAGTCACTGAAATATTTTCCTTTACGGTTCCACCTTGATTTTATTTTTCCTTATTAATCTTAACAAATTTTTAAAATATTTTTTCAACAGTGTCCCTTGTTATCCGACTTTATCTGCTAAATCTAGCGACATCTAGCTTGGAAAAAGTTTTGACAAGGAAATAATTGCGTGAACAAAGATTCATGGAGAACAGAGGTAAACTTTTATATTAAACTTTTTTTTGTTTAAATTCGCATAAGGCCTCTCTTGATTGAGTTCACAATGCCCATTGGTATGAACGTTGATATCGAGAGAATTCGGCACAAAAAAGTTTAAGCCAAGAGATTCGCCTTTGGGAATGAAGCTTGGTTTCGTGTTCGGGGTTCACGATATAATACGTCCCCCAGTGCCACCAAATCATTATGTTTTTCTGCTTGTTTGCACTTTACATAGCTTATTTCCATTCTTCCTGAAACGGGCTGTAGTTTAGACTAAAAAACTTTAATAAGAGATTTTCTATAATATATCACTCTTTTTTTTCAAATGAAACGTTACTGTTTTAACTTAAAAAAATTTTTTTTTTCAAGATTGAGTTTGAAACTCAATTTTAGATTGAATAAAATTACCGTTAAACGGTAGCAAGAAAGCTCTGAAATAAACCCTGATGAAGTGCTTTACTTTCTCAATCTCAAGAAAGAATTGATAAAACTTTAATGGGCACTCTATTTCACAACATGCTTGCAAGGAGCTAAAATATAAGAAAACGTCCTATGTTCATGGCGCTATTAGTCAGAGAATAGTTTCAGATCGGGAAACTATTTCTTTGTTGGGAAAATATTCTCTGATCAGGAAAAATTTTGGTTTCCCAAAACGACAACTATTATCAAATCAGGGCTGATATCATCACAAAGAACATGATTTATATACAGGTTTTTTTAAAAAAGAAACTAGTTTATAAGGAACTTAGTACTGGACATGCCAAAAATTTAAAAACTTTTGGAAAGTAGGAAAATGTGGCAATTTTCTGATAAGAAACTTTTTTTGCTGAGATTCACTGTTGAAATACTTTTGAAGGTGGCAATATAATATAGGCTTTATTTACGCCATCCTTGTAATCTTTCTTATTTACCGAGTACAAATCTTGCAGTAATAACAACAAACTTGCTGTTTCTTCTATTAACCAACTTTTATTCCTTAAAAGCTAAGAAACTTCATAAGAAACTTCTGGAAGCATATTTAGGCAATTCCTAAGAAACCTTTGGAACTAGGTCTGGTGCTTGGTTTCTAATAAAAAAAACAGTGTACAACAAATATTGTCAAACGAGCCCTTTCAATAACTTTTTGCAAGCTAGATTTTAAACAAGTATTTGAAGCATTTAAAAACATTTTTTCTGCGAAAGAGGTAAAGCTTCTTAAAAAAATTTTTCAGAAATTCAATTCCATGTTTTTGGCAACTATCTTCGCCATAACTTTTGTGAACTATACACTTTTTTATGAAATTTTTTGCTGCCGTTATTAATGGTAGCAAAAACTCAATTCATCTTGAATTGAGTTTTGAAAAGAATTCATTTTCGAGGCCTTCCAATAAATGTTTTGAAAACGGAGCAGATTTTTATGTCATTTCTAGGTATTTATGTATGTAGAAATCAAAACGGAATTTCAAATACAAAAAGAGGCATGGCAAAAAAGGCCAGCCTATTATTAAAAACAACCTAAGTACAAAATAAACTAATAAATATATAAATACATAAAGTTATAAATTAGGAACATAAGTTAATAAACTAATAAATTAAAATTAATATTA
>JANSTP010091785.1:0-13433 GCA_025330745.1 Cladonema radiatum | reverse complement strand
GTATCAGTTTTTGTTTTAATGTATATTTTTTGTTCTTTCTTGTTCATCGCACACTGCTTATTCCATCTGGCAGTGCGAGTTTCCATGGGGCAGGAGTGCTCAAAAGCTTTCCCGCCTCTGTGATGAACTGAAAATTGCATTTTTGCATCATACTATATATATCAGGTGTGCCAAACAAAAAACAAGCATAGGGGATTTTTGAAATATCTTTACTGAGTGAGTAAGTGAGTATATTTTGCCACCAAAACATATTAAAAACAATAAAAATGCAATCAATAAATAAAAATCGCTATTTACAAGAAACTTTTTTTCAAAAAATAAATAAATGAAAATAAAATTGAAAACAGGGAATAATGAGAGGGATAGAACAAAACAAGAGAGATGTCCAAAATTCCATTGTGGTCCTTTGGGTAGAGGACATACAGAAAACAAGTAATAATGACAATAACAAAAATATTAAATAAATAAATAAATAAATAAAAAATTATATAAATAAATAATAATAATTAACAAAAAATTGAATAAAAAAAATATGAACATCTGAACAAAGTAATGGTCCTTAATCGCATGCTTAAAAGCATTAATGCTTGTTTTATTTTTTATTTGGTCGCTTAATCCATTCCAGCAAGAAGGGCCTAAGAACCACAAAGACTTTTGACCATTGGAGGCCTTAGCAAAAGGCTTGACTAATTTTAGATAGCTAGTTCTTGTTTCATTGGAAAATTCGAAAAGTTGAACACGTCATCCATATACCTGGGGGATAGACGATTCAAAAATTTGAAAGGCTTAATATTTAGCAGTTGGGAAAACCATTCTTCAACAGGGAGCCAATTCATTTTCTTAAAACTCTTGAAGCCAACATGGGATCTAGAAGTTAAGTTAAAACAGAACCTGATAAATTTGTTTTGAGATATTTTCAGCTTTTTCGTAGGCCTTTATTTCGAGTTGAATACCATGCCAAACAGGCATAGTCAAAATGGGGTTGAATCAGAGCATTACAAAGAAGGCACCTTAGGTTGGGTGTTAAAAATTTTTCCTTGCGATATAAAAAAGATAACACTGAATTAATTACATTTAGGGTCATTGCTTTGCTACTCAAATTTTCATCTAAAATACACCCTAGATAAGTTACTTTCTGGTGCTGAGCAATATTTATGTCTTTATAATTAATGTTAAGGGCATCTTGGTTCTTTTCATTTTTAGGACAAAAAAGCATTGATTTTGTTTTATCTTCGTCAAAATGGATGCTGAGTTTATTATCTAAAAACCAGTCACATAAGTCGGATGTTTTTACCCTGTAAAATTAGACAGGTATCATCTGCATATAACAACATCTTACCGTCTTTTACAGATTGGGGCATATCATTAGCATATAACAGAAAAAGAAGAGGACCTACTAATACTGCTTTTTGATTGGTGAAATTTTACAGTGATAAACTATCATAACTTTATTTCCGATAAAACAAAGCGTTACCTTGATAAGTCATGAAAGTTATAGTCTTTTGTCATTGTTTGAAAGTATGAATGAAATCAAAAAATACATAGAGCACATACAAAATGTAAGATTTGTTCATCAAAACCTGTCAAAAATTTCAAACGCCCCATTGATAACACAAGCAAGCAATTTGGTAGTCACTGCAAACTACATAGTTTTAAAAGTTAAATTGTGGTAGCATTGAGCATTTTAGTTGTTTTATTGCATTTATTGCAGTTGATAGTTTTGCTTTTTGACATTCTGTATGAGCTCTAAGTATTTTTTGATTTCATGAATATCTTTAAACAATATTGATAGACTCTAACTTCCATGAATTATTAAGGTTACGTTTAGTTATATCAAAATATCGAATTTCAGCAATCAAAACGCAGTATTAGTGAAGATATAACAAAATTTAGTCATGCTTGTTTTTTTGACACACTCTATATATAAAAAATAAAAGGATGAAATGAAACTTTATATCATTATTTGCAACCACCATGAAGGAATAAAAGAGAGAACTAAGTCTATCTACAAAACCTCTTTGCTACCATAAAGTATTCCTACCTGCTTCAGCGGTTCTGTGTTTATTAAAACATTTCTTATACATATTATCTGGATAGTCTGAAAGAAGTGTAATTGGTGCAATACAGATTGTGTAAAATGTGTATCCACGTAGGCCTGTGACGTTGACCTGATCAATGTTATAAGATGTCGAGTTGATATCATCAAATCGATCATGAGAAGCAGTTATATACAATCCTTTCAATGGGATGGAATTTCCAGCAGGTTCTCTCCATTCAAACACCAAGTAAAATTTTCCTCTACCAACAATGTCTGCTGTTGAAGAATCTTTGATGTGGTCTAAATTAGGTAATTAGATTATCAGCAATTTACCATAGTAACAACTAGTTTGATTAAATTCTAAATCTCAATCAAGAAAAAGGACACTCATAACTATAAAGTTATAAAACAAGAATTATGTCTATATCAAAACTTTTCAAATTAAATTGTAAACACAAAACTTCATTTCCCTAACTTTAAGGCAAACAAATGAATTCTAAATTCATGAAACAAAAGTCACTTACTCATTGATATGGTATAGGGTGTTTCTTTTGCAGTTTCTAGAAAAAAATTCAAACACATTCTATAAGAACTTGATAACTACTATCTGCATGAAAATTCTCATTTATCAAAAAGTAATATACTAATATAAAAATAACATACTACTTGTGTGACATAATGAATCATGAACTGTGTTGATTCCTGATAAAACTTCGAAATCTCTTGGATTGACTTGGATTATGGTGTTCACCCAAACTCTAAGAGTAAGAATATAGATAGGATATACATTTTGCATGTGATAAAAAAACAATACTCAAGTCTACGGATATCAAAACATCAAATATAGTCTGATTGGCCATGGAAAAATACATTTAAAGCAGTGAAAATGCCAAAATCAAGTAAACAAATAAAAAAAACGCATTGGAATAATAGTAACGTTAATAGTAATAGTAGCAATAACAAAATGTAATAAAATAAGAAATTTATTAGACTACAATTTAGAAAAACCAAAGGAAGAGAGAAAACAAAAACTAGAATTCAAAACAACAATAATTTTCTGTATCTATTTTTTTAGGATATAAGAATGAAGAGCTCTAGATTTAAAAACTTTTAGAACCTGTATGTGAGAGGAAGAATGTGTGAACAATTGAGTTTTGGCAGTAAAGTTGTTTCATTTAAAAGGTACCATATATTTAAGACAATGTCTTTCGTACATTGTTGAACTGTATGAAGTTAGATATAGATGTATATAGATTTCTTGTTGAGAGAATAATTGAAAAATAATGACGGACTCTTTTTCAAATACACCTAGTAGAGATGAGGGAAGGTCTTCATTTAAAAATTAGAAAGTTTAAAGGAGTTCAAAGAGTCCAATGAGTTCAAAGGAAACGAAGACAGACACTAATTACAACACACAGAAATTGATGATGTCATCAAGTCAACACAACAACAATACGACAACAACAATATAACAATAACTTTATTTTTTAGGGCATTATAAAATAATTACCACCCGCATTTTTTATTTATGGCTCGCCAGATCAATTTATGAATTGATCTGAAGGGACAATAATAAAAATATAAGGGTGGTAAATATTTATAATGCCCAAAAAAAAATAATGTTATTACTATTATTACCAATACCACACATTACCGCCTCTTGTCATAAAAAGGATTTAAATTTTTTTTTATTACATTTACATTTTTTTACATAAAAAAGGAACAGGCCTCCAAAAAACATCCCTTTTGGAAACTAGCTCAGTAGCACCTCTATTCCTTCTATTACAATTACTGCACAGATTTCACTGTACATAATTTTTGCGGGAATCTTTGGGATTTTCAAAAACTTAGTATTGTCGTCAATTGCAACATCACATTTTTAAGCTTCTAAAATATAACAGCAATGATAAACTACAACAAGAAAAATAGTTCAAAGTTTCATTGGTTTCGGCCTGTGAAGCCATTAAAATATATCTTACAGTTACAAAATTTATCATACAGCATTATTAACAATAATCTGCTGCTCCTCTTCACCGAAATCAGAGTCTTGAAATTAAAATAAAAGTTTTCTTCTGTTTCATATCTAATCTTTCTAATTTTTGATTAACCTTTATTGCTGTCTCTTCAGAATTTTCTGTTTGTTTTTAATTTTCTTCTTATTACACATTCGAATTTCCAGCAAAACATTCAAAATTAAAAAATTCAAATGTCAGCAAGAAAGTTGTTCATTATCAATCGAGGGCATAAATGGCCAATAATTTTCACTCCAGAGAGCATAAATTTATTGCTAATAATGCCCGCTCCAGAGGGCATTAATAATATTTAAGCCCTCATAAGTTAAAATAGAAAGGCCTGTATAGCTTATTTATATGAGGTTTTCAAGGCATTATCTTCCATTAATGTCACATGTAATAATGTAAATATTCTGGCCAAAAAGCCTTATTTCTTCCCCGAGAAAAATCCATGAAAAGAGTTGTATGAAGTGTGAAAATTGGACAACGAATGAGGATGAGCCACAAAGGGTGCTGACGAAATTATGACATCAATGAATGGCAACTGGCAAATGAATGACAAACTTAAGACAAGAATAAATGGCATATGGCCAATGAATAAAGAAGCAAAGAATAATGAATATGACAATGCTGAATGACAAACAGCGAATCAATGACAACGAATAGTAACGTTTTACAATGAATAATTACTTGTGGTGATGAAAGATGATGCATAACAAACGGTGATGAACCGCAACACCAACAGAAAATTATGGTGACACAAAGATAAACAACCTATTATGATGATCAACGACTACAAATGATAATCCATGATGACAAATGACAACAAATTCACATTTGCAACAAAGAATTGCAATGGAGGAAGTATAAAAGCAGGAATTATTGAAAAGTTCTTATTGAATTCTAAAACCATGTCCAACATACGAGGGGAAACTAAACACTAAAGATCATGCTCCTGACTGGAGAAGCTGCTTATATGCATACATTAAGAAGCTGTCTACTTATCAATGGTAGTAATAAACTGACAAATAAGTAGTTGCCCTTAGAGGTGAGACTACGGCAGCCCCTTTGTTTTGATTGGTGATTCTTATCCTGAGAGCTCTTGACTAGAAAAGATCAGACAGTTTCAAGATTCCAAAGGAAAGGAAGACAGGTCTGAGAATATCAAAAATTGACAAAAAGTTTATCAATTTTAAAACATCCTTCTGCAGACCAAAAATGCATTCAGTGTTATCTTGCGAGGAAAATTCCAACATTTGTCAGACATACAGGATATGCAAATTGCAATGCAAAATGCATGGCAAACACTGAGGCAAACCTTGGTAGAGACAAAATGTCTATGTTTAGGTAAGATAGGAAATATGACAGTTCCATGTCAAAAGTTATTACACTGGCCTTTCTGAAAGTAATTACGTTCGGTTTTGGGTTCATTTATTAAAGAAAATGTTACTGTTAGTGATCCACTAATTTTTGGAGCTCAAAATTCATGACAGATTTCAGATCACCAGAGATTTAGCAAATACTGGAACACAATTTATGTTGTTAACAAAGTGGCGAACTTCAAACTCTTGAAAGCTTAAATATAGACCATTAATACAAAGTATGAGTAATGTAGGAACCAAAGGTGAGTTCAATTTCTATACACTAGATGACATCACAAATTCTTCTACTATGTAGGGAAATTCCAAATTGACAAGTGACAAATCTTTAAACTCGAATATCTCAAGAACCAAAAGTCGGATTGAGATGAAATAAAAACTGGTGTTCATAATTTTTCCTCCTCTTTCATAAGAACCCAACTTATATTTTCACCACGGAATCCCTTTGAATAAAATTTATAAAAACTTTTTATATTATATTTTTATATTTTTATAATTAACTTATATATAAAAAGCATTGCCCAATAGACCCAAAAATAATTTTCATTTTTTACCCAAAACTCACCACTGTAATTGGACCCTATATATCCTTATTGTAAAATTGATCATATAACATTATTTCTAAAATAGATCATGCTGCAAATCAATGGATTCAAAGTTTTACGTAATTTTTAAATGTCATGAGAAACATAGTGCCTTATGGCTTAGATATCTTTATTCTCTCATGAGAGGAAATGACGTAATAAAAGATTAGCCAATCAGATTGAAACAACAGTCTTGTGACCTCGCATCATTGTAAATATAATCTCTCAAGGGAAAAACCTGGATTTCAAGCAGAGCGCGTTTTGACTCTTTTATTAAGTTTACGATAAAAAAGAAATGTTTGGTAATTGTTTGTTCCATTCTTCTGAAAACACCTAGAACACCCCAATTTTCAACCAAAAATTTTCAAAGACTGACTAAAAGTATTTCAAAACCATATAAAAATATATCTTGAAAATGTTTACTTCGCTGTAAATGAGCTTTTTTACAATTTACCATCCGGGGGGTTAGATGCTGTGCAATAAACTGCTATTGGTCCTGCAGATAGAAAAACTTTAGTCTAAACAATATATCACATTTCAATTCCAAAAATTATGGAAGTTCCTTAACTCTATCCAGACTGGGGGAGGGCCAATTTAACCCCCCTAAATGACCAAAGTGATGCCATAACGTCAAAATGACATTTTTCCAGATATTTTGGCTTTTTCCTGATATTGAATGGGTTACCTCAGGAAATTTGGTGGCATTTATGTTGTGATGATATCATCAAAAACATTTTTTCATAAATCATATTCTAAAGAGTTGTTCTATAACTTGGTATAGTTAAATACTCGTACTTGCTTTGTATCTTAGAAATTCAGGGACGGGAGTCAATTTCACCATTTGGATAGGGTTTAGTTAATCAAACCAGAGTAAAAACAAATAAATTTTAACTAAAAGTGCTACGCCTCTTTAATAAACTATAATTTTTCATTTTGCATAAAAATAGCTTGGTTTTATATAAAAAAAAAAGCTTTGTGAAGTTGACTGGTCATATTTCTTTGACTTTTGGACTATTTGTGTTGCAAAAACATGGTGTTCAGTTACTTAACAATATAAAAGAAGTTTAGACACACCTTTAGAAAAGATGTTGTGCAAAGCATCTTTGGCCTATTAAGATTTGTTTTTAATGTAAGGGCAGAAAAGCTACCTTCTCTTTGGTTTAACCCATTCAGCCTGAATCTATTCAGTCCAAAGGGGACATTTGATCAGATTGTGCTTTGCCTTATCCCATTTGTTTTGAAAATCAAAACTTGAGCTGCTTCATAAAAGTTTTGTTTCAAAACAGAATTATATAAGCACTGTTTAAAATAAACGTCTTTAGTGGTGCTTATTTCATGACCCCACAACTACATATTATAAGCAAATGGTATACAGGCAACCTGTACTGACTTCCAATATTTTTAAGCAACTTTCAGTACTGATACTGAAAGCAAACTTTTCTCCTTAAGCAACAGATAATTTCTTTTTCAAAAAAAAAAAAAATTTGAAAAAGCACATATTGACGAGGTCTTATGAATATTATCTCTCAAGAAACGTGACTTAAAACACAAGATTTACTTCTGTTGGGCATTGAATATGATTTTAGATGATCTTAAAAATTGACACTGATTTTAAGTAAGCAACTAATGAGCAATTTTTAGTATTGAAATCGCAAGGTATCAGAAGCAACATTGAGTACTGACCCCTAACCTTAGTTGCTTATAAAGAAAAAACGTGTATTTTTTTGTCGGACTGAGGATTTTTGTTATTTTTTTCAGCCAAAAAAGGGCTGGTAGTGGCAATCTGACACTTTTATCAATCTGAAATTTTTATTTTCTCTCACATGTTTTTATTATATGTTTAATTCCATCACATAAACTTATAGTTGGCCAATAGTTAGGGTTTGAACGTGGGGAAAAGCAGCTTTCAAATTTCTAAAAATTTACTTTGCCACTTGTCTTTAGAATCAAAAAGCCAAAAAAGAAAGTCTTTTACCTGGTAATTATGTTATCTTCAAAAGCAGAAAAAAAACATAACGTAATGGCCTTTGAAAGCAAATTATCTCATTATTAAAAATTTGATGTTTAATTTGACGTTAGACAAAACAGACAACTCAGTTTAGATGGCTGACAGTTTGATTTAGCACTAGCTCTAGATTATTATAGCGTCGTATTGGCCTGCTAACGCAGTCCCATCAACAGATTGCTGCACGATCCCTTGCTGACAAACCAACAACCTTAAAGTCTCTAAAACCTGTTTTAGATTATGTTTGCTAAGTTTGATCAGGGAAGGAGAGGTATTGGTCTTCTTATTAAGATCTTTCAAAATAGAGAGGGGACGATGCTGAAGCATGGTATTGGCCTGCTAAAGCAGTCCCGGATCGCTGCGCGATCCTTTACCTTTTCAATGCTCTATAATCTCTGGCAAATGTTTTAGATTATTGCTGTTTGAGAAAATAAGTAAAGAATTAAGCAATCAACCGTCAAAAGCAACCTGAACGTTTTCAGAAGCATTTTTGGTATGTGTGTACCAATTTTGGTCACTAAAAGCAAAGTACAGGTGAATTATAAATATTTTCGAAAATTGACCAATTAATGACGTAACATGACGTTACCATAGCAACCAACTGTCAAAATTGGCCTAAAGCTATTTAGAACCATTTGAGGTGTATGTGTACCAAGTTTGGTTACTAAAGGCAAAGTATAGAAGAAGTTATGAAACGTTTCCAAAATGAACCTTTTAATGACGTCATAGACCATTGCCATACCAACGAACCGTCAGAATCAGCTTAAAAGCTCTTGGAACGATTTGATGTGTATGTGTACCAAGTTTTGTCACTAAAGGCAAAGTACAGGTGAAGTTACAGAAAAATTTGAAATTTGAACTTCAAATGTAATAAGTCGTTGCTATAGCAACAAACTGTCGACATTGGGCCCAAAATATGCTGGACCATTTATAGTATACGTCTACCAAGTTTGGTAACTAAAGACAAAGTAAAGGTGAAGTTATGGAAAATTTTCAGCATTGCAATTATTCCCTGTTTTCTATACAGAAAGTTCCATACAGAACAAATCATCAGGAACATTGGAGTGGTTTCTCCTGAAAATTTTTTGATGTTTTCTGATTGGTTTTTCTTTAACACAGGTTTAAGCCATTGAGTTGGAAATCGAAATCGCATGACCATATTTAAATCTCACACTACGCAAATTATATATAGATAGCTCTCCTGCTGTTATACCTGATGCAACTTTTTTTGGTGTTTTTGGTAAAACATTAAATGAGAATTACCTTGTCTTTAATTTGGTTTTTTAAACTTGAAAATTCCTCATGCTTTTTGGAGTAGAAATTTATATAACATATTGATCAATAAAATTTTGTTTCGAAAAAAAATTTTTTATATGAATTACTTCTGTAATTTTTTTGGCTATAGAAACAGGTTGCTGGGCAAGAATTGTATTGCAAGAGCTGAAATACAAGAGATTTCCGACTTCCCTATATTCTGAAAATTAGGAAATTTAATTTGCTTTTCATAGCTCCGAGAATGAGCTACATCTAGTCTATTAAATTAGCAGCATTCAGCAATCCAGTTTGTGATTGATGAAAACATCGTTTCAATGTTTTCGTAGCACAAAGGCTACATCTAGTCCTAATAGACTAAGGATAAAATCATTAAAGATCAATAAAGAACGATTTTGTGGTCTAGATAGGACAACATCATTTTTATTTTTACTGATATTCAATGCAGTTATTCTTTGCATTTTTGCTTTAGCGTTACTTTGGCAGCTTAGAGGGATGATGGACTCACTAATGGAGATAATAAGTCCATGGAGGGATTGAGATTCTGCTCTATCAAGTTCCTTCGTCTAACTCAAAGGAATTGGGACAATAATTTTTCTCCTACTTTTTTTTTTTGATTTTATTATTTTTAGTGTTTTTCAGTGGGCGATGGTTTTCCTGTTCCAAATTATGGTTCTGTATCATTCATTTAGTGCTTTGCTACATGCCAGCAATATACATTTAAAGCAGATCCATGCTATTTGTATTATTACCTCCCCCCCCCCACATTATTGGCGGGTGGCATTTTTGCTACTATTTGATGCTGTCACGTGACCAAAAATTTGTTGAAAATCGGTATTTTTGGTCAAAAGTTAGATTCCAAATATCAAAACCAGAAATTTTCTGTTAAAATTTGTAGAAGACCTTAGAATTGATGATTGGTAATCCCTTTTTAAGTCCTAATTTTTTCTTAAAAAGTGATACCTCAATCAAAAGACGATGTCATCACTGCATTTTGGGGTCAGGATACTGAAAATTTATTTCGTTATAGTGTTCCCAATAAAAGGTTCTGAAAGTACTAAAAAATTCAGCTTAAAATATTTGACAGTCCAGTGAATATTCAGGAAAGTTTGAGCCAGTGAGCAAAAAAGACCCCCCACACTCCCCTCCCAAATAGGGTTAATGCGTACTTAATAAAGCCTAATATAGCTGATACTTTCATCAAAATATTTTAGAATCAATTATTTCGAATATTTCATACCTTTCAAATCAAACTATACAATTTATACATCATCTGAACAAATTTAGAGGTTTTTTAATGGTTTTTGCACCAGGTTTTTTGGGGGTTTGAAGTTTGAGCAAAAAATAAAAAAAAATTTAATGGGTCTATTGGCGAATCTGTTTCTCATACCATGGAGATACTTTCCTCAAAATATTACACTTTCTACAAAATTTGCACTAATCTTCCAAAAATGCCCCCACTATTAAGCTTATTATTCAAGCTGGCTTGAATTGTTGTGCTGTTATCATCACCTCTAATGAAAATGTTTTCCATTTGATATCCATAAATATTTTATCATGCTGTAAAATGCTGTATCATTTCTAAAATGGTGCCATATGTTCCAAAATGTTCTTACTTTGATGGATATTTATCATAACTGGAAGTCTTAATTTTGTCATGATGATTTAGTTTGTCATCAAAAATCTACGAGCATCTTCAAATCTCCAAACTTTTTTCAGAAAAGTTTATTCTCATAGACATGTTCTTAATAATGGAGATGAAATTTTGCCCAGAGTTAATCCAAATAATATCCAAAGGAACCTCACTCACCTCACCTCCATCAGGTTTTGTTTCTATGTTTTTTCTTATTCCTTGCAGGTTGTTTTTTTTTATCTTGCAGTGAGGATTTTCATAGTGCAGGAATGCCCAAAAGTGTTACTGGCTCTGTGAGGTACTTAATCAAACATTTTACATTATACTTTAGGTTCTACTACTGGGGTGGAAATAAGGAAAAATTAGATGTATGGACATTTTTCCTGGGAGCAAGAGGTTGAAAAAAGTTGCACACAAAATATTGTATCTTTTTTTTTTGTTATATTAACCTCTAAAGCATCTAAAATAAAATAATCATAATCATAATAATCATAATGAGTTCCAATAAAAAAAACACAAGACAAAAAAAGCAGATTTAATGTTGATTCTTGTTAATCTCGTTGAAAATCCTGTTATATATTGCAAAAAAAATTAATAAATTGTTCCAGAAGCTTGAAATACTTGATAGACATGTTCCTCTTTTATTTAAAGCCCATTGAAAGTTCGTGTTTAGCTGCAGAAGGGTCAAAGAAATATATAGACATGTTTGTTTCCAATTTAAAGATCCTTAAAGGTGCAGTTCTATTCATAGAAAAGTGGAACATGTTCATTAGCATGTTCCTCTCTCAAGTAAGAGCTTTTTAAAGTTTCCTATAGATGTAGAAAGGTTGATTCTTTGCGTGCCATGCAAAATCATTCAAACAACAAAGGACTTGTACGTTAGAAATCGTGCTTGCTAATAACGGCAGGAAAACATGTCAAATTGAAATATCAATCCTCCAGTGCAAAATATGGGTAATTTATGGGAGCAGCACATAAAAAGCATGTCTTTTTCATCAAGATCATGATTTGATTTGGGATGTCTTTCAAAATATACAAAGACCTTAAAATTTTAGTTTAGTGTCAAATTTTCTCAAAACATACGGCATATATCAAAAGGATTCCCAGTGATTTTTATTCCAGTAAATGCTTCTAGAAAAAGCAGTTTTGACAAAATATTATTTAACAGCTAATAGCTACACTTTAAACAGCTCCTAGAAACAATGATGAGAGTAAACATTCTTTTGTATCCACTATTTTTGTCTTTAACAACCTTAAAGCGCTGTCATTTTGCAAAGGAATCTTTTATGGCAGCCAATGTAAATTCAAAACAAAGTTTTTCCAACCTTGATTTAAAAAGATTGCATATGAACCTCTAAGACATTCTACATGAATCACCAAAAATAGAAAAATACCATTTCTCAAACGTATTTGGTTGCTGGTAGAGCAATTGCGCGACATATACTAGGTCCTGGGTTCCTTAAAGTAAATGTGTGTGGTGCTAGCATAGTATATATGTGATGATTTGTACATCCATGGCATGCAAAGGGTTAAAGAAGTTTGTTCATTTGTAAATTTGTTTGTTTTTTCTTTCAATACATAAATCTGAGATCCCTTGACATCTCTTTCATTTATAAAAAAGTCTTATGCTATAATCTTTATGCTGTAAAAGAATTTTTACACTGGTTTTAAAACAGAATTATGTTCGTAAACAACCATTTTTTCTGAGAATTATGCTGTACAAACAAAAAGAAAAACAAATGAAATTTGCTTTTTGACTTGACATTGGCTGGAGATATTTTGGTTTTCAAATAAAAGTGGACTGGTCATTGTTTGGACCTTTGTTTTCATTATTAAATAAGCAGGATAAGGAGAATGAACAAAATGTATTTACCTTCCACACTGTTTATGATACTTATACATAGAAAGATTACTTCGATCAAATATAAGTTCACTGATGCCATAATTATTCCAAACCTAAAAAGCATTAAAACATATGATATATTCTAAACAGTAATTACACAGACTTCAAATATTTAAATAATTTTTATGAAAGCTTACAGTAGTATTGATCAGGTTCAGAATGTATTGCTGTTTATAATGTCCTCTAATAGTAAACTCGTCGTCCCACTCAATGTTCTTGAGAATGAAAATAATCCAGTAACTTGGTTTCAGTGAATATGGAAAATCCCCTAAATATTAAATTGGCAAAAATGGATGCTGTACACTTGAATCATACGACAACTATCATATACATGTATTGTTTTTGAAAAAGGACGGAGCAGACATTAAACCGAAAAAAATAAGGATCACTTTTAAGATAAATACAACAAAAGGGTATATACTTCACCACTTATACCAAACTTCCAGATAAAAAAAATCTTATTTTTTATTAATGATCATCTGCACTTACGATTTAGAAACTTTTTTTGTTCCATATCAACAACAGGGTAAGAAAACGGATTGTTAGTGTTAATGGCTAATTCATCCATATAAAACCATTCTCCAGATTTTGTTGTAACTGTTAACTG